>CANNWQ010000018.1:0-283704 GCA_947532105.1 Athrips mouffetella | reverse complement strand
TGTAGCCGTCCTTGTCTTTCAAAATGAGTCGCACTGCTCGGCCGTCAAAAAAAACGTGATCATGCTTAAAGTCTTTAATCTATGGGCTTAAAGTCTTTAATCTAAACTGACAAGTGCGGCGTGCTAAGCAGGAACGCGCCACGGAGCGAGCACATTCCGCGGTTGACATCGCTACGCTAGGCTACAGTCGTGTCGTGCACGCGCGTTCCGCTGTCTTTTTATTTCAAAAAAATAATTTATTTATTACAATTTATAAAATGTAACACAAATATTCGGTTACAATGAAGAACTGTGCCGTATATGATTGTTTTGAAAGCACATATGAAATTAAAAACCGGAGATTTCTAGGTTTACCGGTAGTTAATAGTACATTAAGATGCACGTGCGCTATTTTGGATATTACGGCCGAGGTTCAGAAATTGAAGCCCGAGCCGCAGGCGATGGCGCAATGGAGCCGAGGGTGTAATCACCAAAGAGCACAAGCTTGTTACGACGTTTCGAATCAAATTCGCTTACCTTTTCTTCCTAAGGAAATTTCGTAGACGTTTTCCTCACATTTCCACGTCACCCGATACACCGGACTTGTGTTTTTTTTTCATGTATTTTCGACGTTCTACACTTATCACTGTGTTTTTTATTTGTAAGTAGAAGTCATTTATTTTTTATTACATTAAACACATTTCACAACACAGAAATATCTGTTAAAATGGCGCGCGTATTATTTTTTCGAAGACACAGATTATACATGCGCGCGCAGGAGAAAATGACTACACTATCAAACAGACTACTGTTGTCATGACAGATATTCTGATCTCCAATATTATAATATTTAAGTCACCAGTGTTTACTAACTTTTCATAGTTTTACGATATTGTTCATAAATGGTTGTTGTATTGACTCCTTTGTACGAGCTGTCAGAGTGCGGCGGCTCTTCGACCAATCCCAGCGATTTATGGAAAGGGTAATATTGTAGTGGGAGAGGTCTCTTGAATGTTCGAGCCAGCCTCGCTCGGGCAGTCGTATTTTGTTCTTCAAACTGGGAGATTCTACCTTTAAAAGAGTAATCACGTATTTTGTAAAATTATGAAGACTCTTCTTCATATGTATGGTATTGTGTTAATGTACCAATTTTAACACTATGTAAAGTGAATAACTTATTACAAAACGTAAGTAGACTTCGAGTGTTTTATTTAACATATTTCTCAACTCCCTCCCATTTGTTAACATGTCAGAAGCGGGATACGAGCCCTCACTTCCCACAAAGTGGACTGATAATGTTCAAAAATACATCTGCTGTATCTCAAAAACTGACTTGTTTGAAATGAGTGGAAAAACTGGAAAATCGACTACTTGTTTTTTTTTCTCATGTGGTATTTTTTTTCACCTTTTTTTTTTAACGTTGTGTTAAGGACGAGTGATTATTTAAAGTAAATAGTTATGATTGTATACTACCTACATTTTAAATCATTTTTGCACAAAATCGTTAGACGTTGCTAACGAATAAGTGTACACAGTTCACTTTACCATTTATTATCAAGCCTGAGTTTAAAACAAACAACATTTCATGCTTTCATTCAGACAAATTAATCTCTTAGTTGTGTTATATATGGTTGTAATAATTTTTTGTGTAGGTACGTATTCAAAATAATAGTCTGATGGTCTATTGGTTCGTATTCCCATGCAGCCAGCCCACAGCAGTCGTCGCCTGGTGGACAGCAGCCCATGCAGCCAGAACCACAGCTGGCAGTCGGCGCCTGGTGAACAACAGGCCATGTTGCCAGCCCACAGCAGTCGTCGCCTGGTGGACAGCAGCCCATGCAGCCAGAACCACAGCTGGCAGTCGTCGCCTGGTGGACATTAGCCCATGCAGCCAGAACCACAGCTGGCAGTCGGCGCCTGGTGGACAGCAGCCCATGCAGCCAGAACCACAGCTGGCAGTCGGCGCCTGGTGGACAACAGGCCATGCAGTCAGCACCACGGCCATCCGCGCCTGATGAAAAGCAGGCCGTGCAGCCAGCGCCACAACACAAGGAGACTGGTAAGCGGCAGGCTGTGCGTGCAACCAGCTGCCACTCGCACAATCAGCCCAGGGAGTAGTCAACTCCAGGCATATGGAGGTAACACCAATGACTTGGTTTTTGGTTCTTTTTATAGAGTATCAGTAGTTAGGCTTTGTAGTTAACCTTCCTTGACCCTGATGCGGCAGACACCCATAACAATGCTGTGACTAATTTCGACAGTACAAAAATAAAAATTGTAAACGATGTCGTTAAGTTTAAACAATTTTAACAATCTTCTGTTGGACTAGGAAACAATGTCCCAAAATAGCATGAAGGATATTCCCATGGTACTATTTTGTTAGAATGTTTCAAGCCAATTTAGTCCTATACTATTAAACGAGCCATAATGTTAAATGTTTGTCGATAACGGCTCTAACGATTTCAATGAAATTTACCATACGGGGTTTCCGGGGGCAAAATCGATCTAGCTAGGTCTCATTTCTGTTTTGCCCCGTGTTTCTTAGCATTTTTTTTAAAACATCGCGTTTTAGACAATAACCTAGAGCGCCAATTGTTGGCGGGTACCATAACTTGCTCACTTGAGGCGGCTAAGAGCGAAGCTCGGTCGACTAGGTACTTTCGATAAAACTACATATCTATTCCAAATCAAACAAAATGTCCAAATTTAAATATTCTTATCTAGCCTATAATGTCCCACTGCTGGGCAAAGGCCTCTCTCTCTTCCCTCCATTGGTCCCTATCTAAAGCCCGCTCTTGCCAGGCCTTGCAAAAGGTGTCAAGTTCATCGCGCCATCGGCGCCTTGGTCGGCCTCGACGCATTTTGTCGGTTTGCGGCTGCCAGGTAGTGGTGGTCTTCGCCCATAGGTCCGGCGACATACGGGACACGTGGCCTGCCCAGTCCCATTTGAGCTTGGTGGCGGTATAGGCTACGTCGGCTATTTGTGTTGTAGAGCGCAGTATGGTGTTTCTGACCCGATCAGTAAGCTTCAGACCCAGCATACTGCGCTCCATTGCTCGTTGGCAAACCGTGAGCCTGGATCTTTGATATTCTGTCAAAGACCAAGCCCGTTCCGGAAAGTGGAAAGTGGAAATCCACGTTCTTCCTCAGCAAATCTGTAAGTGGCCTGGCGATCAATGAGTAATTCTTAATGAACTTTCTGAAATAGCCTGTAAGACCAAGGAATGATTGCAGTGATTTAACATCCTTAGGTTCTTTAAATTTCGACACTGCGTTGATTTTTTCTTTAGATGGTTGGACCTTCTTATCACTGATGATGTAGCCCAAATACTCTATTTCCTTCTTCATGAAATGACATTTTGTCCAGTTAAACTCCAATCCAAATTCTTCAGCTCTTTTCAACACTTCTTTTAATCGTGAAAGTCCTTCTTCTTCAGTCTTCGAGGGAATAATTAAATCATCAAGGTATGCGAGAACAATACCCTTAGATATAAAATCTTGGAAAATATTATTTATGAATCGTTGAAACACAGATGGTGCTGTGCAAAGTCCAAACGGCATTTTGGTGAATTGATACTGTCCTTGTGGAGTTACGAAGGAGGTATATTTCTGACTGTCCCTATTGACGTTCACGTGCAAAAATCCGTTCCTTAAATCCAGTGATGTAAATTGTTTTGCTTCCTTTAATTGGACTAATTGGTCTTCTATCAACGGCAACGGGAATCTGTCTTTTACTATCTTCTTATTCAACTTTCTGAAGTTGACACACAAACGAGGTTTGCCGTTCTTTCTCGTGGCCAAAACAACTGGACTTGCAAAATCAGATTTACTGGGCTCGACAATTTTCTGTTCGAGCCATTCCTTTATTTGTTCGTTCACAACTTCTTTTTCCAGAGGTGACAATCGGCGTGGGGTTTGGTAAATTGGTGTTTCATCGGTAAGTATTATCTTCATTTCAACATTACTTTCTTTCTTAGCATCATTAGGTTTATAGTCTTTAATAATACTCTCTATTTCTTCAGAAAAGTTCGTGTCTCCAATGTTCAACTCTTCGTGTGGATTCTTCTCTTCGGTAAGTAGTGTAAGATGTGTTATTTTCTCTACAACAATCCCATCAGTCGTGAAATTAATGTTAAAGTCGTGCAATATTGGATTGCCAAGAATTAAACTGACAGGTACAGTATCTTCTTTAATCACGTGGAAAACAGTGTCCATATAGCAATCATCTGTTTGTAATTTAGCTGTAAAGTGTCCTTCTGTTATTATCTCATTTTTGCCAATACCAGTCAGATGCGTCTTACTTGTATTCTCATATTTTGGTTTATCTTGTCCGAATTCTTTTAATTTAGTAGTCTCTATTAGATTTACGTCACTTCCGGTGTCTATCAATGCGGTCATCTCAACTCCATTAATCTTTATGTTCTTAAAGGGAGTATTCTTCATTTCTTTCTGTTCGTGAATGTTCAAAGTTTTCTTATGTTGATTCGGGCAATCAGTGCCTTTGTGGCCAAATTCGTTACAACGGAAACATTTTATGCCTTTTGTGCAAGCTGGTGCTAAATGATCAGTGTCACCACAATTGAAGCATCTTTTGGTGACAGTTTTTCGTCCTGCAGTGGCACCTGAGGTGCTTGCACTTGAAGAATTGTTCTTTTGACTTTGACTTTGTTTCCTATCAATTCTTTTTCTTAAATTGCTGTAAGATTCTAACTTGGCACGGAATTCCTTGATATTTTTAGCGCCATATAGTATAGTTTTATTTGACTCAGAATCACGAATACCATCAATTACATATTCGATCAAAGCTTCATCTTCTACTGAGGCGTGTAAAGCCAACTCTTTCATATGAAGAAAATATTGTTGGAATGTTTCATCGTGTTTCATTTTACGAGAAGCAAGCTTCTTATGGACGACGGCACTATTTAATAACTCTTTTGTCGTCATCTTCGTAAACTCTTTGTACCCCCTTTATTATACAAATACGTGGTCCGGACCAATTGGACGACTTGTTAATATTTTGAGTTAACTCTTTTATAAACATTTCATTTTTTGGGGTTTTAATTAAACATATTTCTTTTATATTCAGCTTCTGACAAAAGGTTTCCAATTCTCTCACTAGCACGGCTCGCGTAGATAGCGATTGAGAAATCGGATTTACCATAATTGTGTGCTGACTAGGTACATACGCGTAGTACTTACTTTCTTCTGTCACAAAATTCCTAACTTTATTTAACGAATCTAACGTGGCCAACGTTAGCTCGATGAAATGGTTTGGTTTTTTAATGATATCTACGACTCTCGGGTGATCAGTCCTCGAATCAGTAGTGTCATTTTGTGTTGTCAAGTCCGTGTCTTTCTGCATTCTCCTAGCTTGAGCTCTCGTTGTCACACACACTACATGCTCATTCATTTCTTTCAGCTGTTCTGACGTCACAACCACGCGTGATAATGCATCTGCTAATACATTGTTGCATCCTTTCACGTACTCTATCGTAAACTGATATTCTTCTAAGCACAACCTAAATTTTAATAGTCTACTAGATGGATCCCGCATATTAAATAAATATACTAAAGGTTTATGGTCAGTCTGTATCTTGAAGTGCCTTCCGTACAGGTACGGTCTAAAGTACTTAACACTCCATACTATCGCTAATAGTTCTTTCTCGACAGTAGGGTAGTTTTTCTCTGCTTTATTCAAAGTACGGCTAGCGTATGCCACGGGTCGCTCGTCGCTGTTACATAAAACTGAAGCTATTGCAAATCCCGATGCGTCTGTTTTTAAAATAAATTCATTTTTACTGTCAAAATTCGGATATTGAAGAATTGGAGGAGTGGTTAAAAATAATTTTAACTTTTGAAATGCAATTTCACATGAATTTGTCCACTCGAAAATTACTCCTTTTCTGCTCAAATTATTCAAAGGGTTTGCAATTTCAGCAAAATTTGGGATGAACTTCCGGTAATAATTTGAAAAAGCTACAAATCTTTTTACTTCGTCACTACTCGTTGGTCGCGGATAGTTTTCCAACACCTGAATTTTTTCTGGGTCGGGTAAAATTCCTTTTTCTGTCACTAAGTGTCCAAGATACAGAATTTCTTTTTGCAAAAAGACGCATTTGGATGGATTGAGCTTTAGATTTACTTTTCTTAACCTGGAAAAAACATCAAGTAAATTCTGATTATGAGAATTTAGATTTCGGCCAAAAACTATTAAATCGTCCAGATAAACGAAACATTTGTCGTAGGTAAGACCTGACATAGCTACCGTCATCATACGACTGAAAGCGCTCGGGCTTGTTTTCAACCCCATAGGTAGACGCTTCATTTGATACTGACCTGAGTTAGTTAGTACCTGATAATAGCCTTGTGACAAATCTAGATGTGTGAAATAAACTGCACCGGATAAAGAGTCTAAGATCTCGGTGATATTTGGCAGTGGGAACTTATCGTCTTGTATTTGGTCGTTAAGTTTCCGGTAGTCTATTACTACTCGCCATTTCTTTTCCCCACTTGGATCTTCTTTTTTGGGTACTAATAACAATGGGCTCGACCATTCACTACATGCCTCCTCTATTATGTCATCATCGAGCATCTTGCGTATTTGTCTATCAATTTCAGTTTTTTGGTAATGTGGCAATCTATACGGTTTTGTGTAAACTGGAGTACTGTTTGGTTTTAAATGTATTGACTGCTCAAAAAGGTCTGTAAAAGTTAACTTGTCGTCGGGCAAGTGAAAAATGTCGGGAAATTTTGCGCAAATATTTTCTATTGAGACCAGTTCTTCTTTGGTTAATTTTGAAATATCTAACAAGGAAAAAATTTTTTTCACTCGTTCTGCATTAATTTCTGTTTTATCAAAAGTACAAATCTCATATTCGCTTATCTCACTCGTACTTAAAACAAAATAACTCAATGAGACATCGACCTCTCTTGTATTCATTAATTTAATTGGTATGAGACCATTTTTGGGACGGGATATCGTATTCGCAATAAACACGCCGTCGCACAACTCTTGTGAGTTTATGATGCAATCGTGTGTCTTAGTAGTTTGTACATAATGTATGGATTCGCTCCTAGCTGGTACTACTAAATATTTTTCCTTCCTTCCGTCTGTCATGTCAAACTGTAAAGTCATACTTTCCCCATCGTCTGATCGTAAAGTCAAGGTATTCCTTTCATAATTCAAAATACAGCAATAATTGCTAAAAAAATCTTGGCCTAGGATTCCGTCTGTCTTACATGGTAACTTATCAAATACATAAAATTTGTGCCTAAATATATGTCCGTTTGAGTTTAAGTTTAAATAAACAAAGCCTTTTGAAACTACATCACCTCCGATTCCTTTTACGTTGATGTTTTCCAATTGATACCTTATATTGCATCTCTCAAGTTGTTCCAATTTAATTGCTGATAGAGACGCTCCTATGTCAATCAACCAATTTAATTGTCGATCACCAATATCAAAGTAAACTTTGTTTATACTGTTACATGTACAAATGTAGTTAGGCTCGAAAAAAATGATTCATAGAAACCCTATCTGTGCCATCTCCGTTGTTATGTGACTCACCTTCGCTTGTCATATGATGGATGTATGCACCGGATCGACGACCTCTGTTCCCTGTATGCCTACCACGATTGAACCTGGCACGTGTAGTATGACCACGCGATGATTGGAACTGATTGGAACGTACATGGAAATTTTGTCGTTGCTGCTGCCCATGACGCTGAGAATATGTACCGTTGGTGTTTACCCTAGAGTTATTATGTGAGCGTACGTTACCTCTCTGGCTTCTACCTCCTCTTTGCAGCATGTAGCCAACTCCGGATGTTGATGGTGTAGCAGACAACTCCTCATCTTTTGCTGCACGAATTGCCTCACTCAAGGAACTGTAATTACGGGCTGCTATAATGGTGCTAAGCCTGGCATCTCGTAAACCATCTGCAAACCGTTTAATTGCAAGGTTTTCGTAAATTGGTCGGAGTACATTGTACGTTGCTGTATCTCCTTTCGACTGAGAAATAGTGAGGTCCACAAATAAATTTTCAATTTCTGACCCAAATTTATCTATCGTTTTTGAATTTTGCCTCATCATTTGTAATTGTGTTTGTAACGATGCGGCTGATTTTTGGGTTAGCAATTGAGATTTCATGTCAATCAACAATGCCTCAACACTGTCATATTCCTGTTGTAGCCTTAATTTAGCGCTACTTGATAATCGCGATTTAAGCACAAAATTAATTAGATTTTTCTTACTCGTACTTTTCAGCATTGTGTCATACAGTTCGATATTGTCAATCAACTTTTGTGTGACCTCCTCATCTCCCGTCATGACCGGTAACAAAGTACACGCCGTCTTCAAGCTGAAATCCTCCATATTTGCTAATTCTTCTGAACTAGAACTTTCAGTATTTTCGGAATCACCTGATCCAGTGTCAACGTCTTCTAAACAAAGAACTTTTATTTTTTGAAAAATGCTTTCTAACTCTATTCTAGTTTGATTTACTTCTAAATATGTTTCTTTACTTATTAAATTTGCCTTAAACTTATCATTAATTTCAACTACTGCAGACGAATATATCTCGAATATTTTATTTGCCTCATCAAGTTTTGCTTTACCTAAATCTCCTTTCCTTTGCTGCTTGTTAAGTTTAACTACATACTTTTGTATCTCTAATAACTTTTTATGATATTTAAAAATAGTACTCGGCATAACTTGATACAAATAAAATATCCTTTGTTAAAGAAATAAAATCATAGTCACCCTACTTACTTACCCATCTCCTTATGTAAGAAAATACCACGGACACAGCTTCTTACCTTAAGAATAATGATATATTATATTTATTTAATTGCACTTATTGTCTCTAATGGTTATGTAGGTGCTTAATTAAATTTTACGCGATAATTTTTTTTTTTGAAAGTCCAATCGTCTCTTTTTACGTGTTATTAGATTTTTTTTTTTATTCTTCCGCACTTCACTTTTTTTTTACGTATGGGACAATATTTGCACAATATAAGGGACACAACACTGGGTTGGATTTTACTCGCACAACACTATTAAACATCTTGCTCTGCCCGCCTTTGCTGGGTGATGATTGCCAAAGCATGCCGCTCGACTTTCTTTTCGAAACATTTGCACGTCTTCTTGACTGTGAAATACACGCCGACACATACCATAAGGACGACGATAGTTGCCAAAAACAAATTGGTTTTACTCATATGCACTTCGATATTTTGCACAACTGTGGCTGTGTTGCTGTACCCAATTTGAGCAACAACCTGAGAATCTTCCTTCTTCGGCTTTGTTCCTTCGTTTCCCATGATGGCCGGTATATTTAGAAGAAGAGAGAAATAAAAATAAAACTTCTGATATAAATTCCGGATTTCACTTTTCACCACACTTTAGAAATTATAACTATAAGCCCATGGTTCCGTACTCAAGGCACGGGTCGCCATCTACTATAGAGGGGCTTTGGAATCAAAGACATTAGTACTTAAAAGAAGGTGTATTGATTAATGAGCGATCACATGTCGACTGGCAAATATATCTAGGCGAGAGCGGAGCGCAGTGCACTCTCCAAATTAGGATCTATTCATATAAGTACTTACTTACACTACAATATCAGCCGAAAGACGTCCGCTGTTGGACATAGGTCTTCCCTAGAGATCTTCTTGATGCCCGGTCCAGCGCTGCTTGCATCCAGCGGCTTCCCGCGACCTTGACCGGACCGTCGGTCCACCTTCTGAGAGGCCCGCCTACGCTTCATCTACTGGTACGGGAGTCGCCACTCTAGTGCCTTTACGCCTCTTCGGCGATCGGTTCGTCTTGCGATATGCACTGCCCATATGCCCCTGCCAGTAAAACATAATTAATTAAAATCTTCAATAAAACAATATTCGTCAGAATGTGATTTTGGCCGACTTAAAGTATGTGAGATGATCGGCGGCATAAGCATAATCGACGAAGTATTGTTGCACTTACAAAAGAGACTGCTGATATATACCGTGGTAAACTGACGATTGAAGTATATTTATTTTGGCTAGTCGGTGAACACTGCACTTCACTATTTTTCGTTGCTGTTGGTCACAATTCACACTAATTGTATTCCTTACTTAAGTAACTCTTTTAGTAAGCGAGGTTTAAATTACTTTAAAATAACAAATTTGATGATTTTGACAAATACCTTCTTTTCAAAATTCGTTGATTAACCAATCACGTTATACAATCGCTCGTCTCTTGAAATCTTATCAAAACAACGAAGACGGTCACTTTTATCGATTAATGGTAATTATAATATCACTTTTATCGACCGAAGTGATGTACACAGAAGAGAGAAAATGAAAATTGTTCGGTTGATAGCACACTAATTAATAGTTAAGACTTGATAAAGCCCAACTCATTACATTAGATCAACTTTCTGATACTTTTATATATTACCATACCTATAATGTAGTTACACTTTCCCAAATTACACGTAACTTGACTATAAATAAAAAATATATATATATTGGCGTATAGATAAACATTTATCACGATTTCACGTCACCAATTTTGATTTGACAATGTGTGCGTTAATTTGAGTCAAACCAAAAAAAAAAAATATAAAAAAAAAATTGGTTTAGAAAAATACTGTATTTAAAATACATATGATTATTCCATACATTGAACGATAAATATCAGTTATATTAAGCAGAAATAAAAGCGAGAATATCTTTGACTACCTATTACCCGCGACTTCGTCTGCGATGATCTAGCGAAAGAGTAAAGAGAACACATTTTCCAAAGGAAATACTAAAACATTTCCCTATGTTTATCTGAATCTTTTCAAAGCTAGAGTGAACAAGCATTAGCGAGGCTTACCTCCTTTCATGCTTGCATGCTACATCAAAATAATAATAAAACAAAAAGATGGTGTAGTTATTGTAATTAATTAATAAGAAAGAAAGGAAAGAATCATAAGAAATATGACACTTCAAACGAGTGTGAACATCCTCTAGAGTTCTTAATACTCGATTGGACACGGGAAAATATTGATTATAATCCCTAAATACTAATTATAATCCCTTTGTAAATTTTTCATAGACTTCCCTGAGAATTTATGGAAAATGTATTGCACTTTATGTAGAATTGCCTTAAGGCGTAAAGAGCTACATTTGCTTCATCTTTTGTCTTATCTTCAAAGGTTTTGTGATTTTGTAGGGTGGCTCTTTATTGCACTTCAATTTATTGAGACTTATTACTTAAGATCCATTACAACACATGAAAATGCGGACTTACCTCGAAATGGAACTTCTTCCAGTCAATTATTGAGGCTAAAGGTGATATACATTGCAAAATAGATGTGCAAGTTACCTAGCACTGTGCAAATCCCTAACTAACAATACAGTTAAAGAAGCTTAATAAATTTGGCTAACTAAATATTACTTTAGTTTAAGTGTCAACATTTTAATACCTCTACTGTTCCCAAATTGTAATTTTGAAACTCTATTACCATGCCATAAAGTCCAGAGTGTTCCTACTGACGTGCAGTTGGGTGTACCTATGCACATAACACCTTTCATTAAGGAAAAGGCCCTTATTCACATATTATGAGTATGCATGTTTTGTATAAACAATGATACTACGTTTCAATAAATTTTTCGCATCTATCTTCGGCCACTGAGATTAAAATTTGATTGAATAAATCTTAAATATGCGACTATTATTAATAATTTGCTAATTATTTATAATCACAACTAAACTCTTTACATTGTAGTATTTTTACTACACTGGGCAGCATAACCTTAAGGCCTTTGGTGACGATAAATAAAGCTTTCATGAAAATTGGAACCTTTAACCTTGCACTTAGGAACTTACCTATTGCCTTGTTGCGTAACTTATGCGGCCTTGTAGCCGAACTCATTGATATACGGCCGTGTAGCCCAATTCATTGACATATTATGGTCTTATAGCCCAACTCATTTACATATAAATAACAATCTTTTATTTCATATTTCAACTCATTGTCATATAAATAATAATCTTTTATTTCAGATCAGAAATAATGGCCTTAATGCCAAACCATGGCCTTGATGCCAAACCCTGGTCTTGATGCCAAACCATGGCCTTGATGCCGAAACATGGCCTTGATGCCAAACCATGGCCTTGATGCCGAACCATGGCCTTGATGCCAAACCAAACCATGTAACAATCTTTTATTTCATATTTCAACTCATTGTCATATAAATAATAATCTTTTATTTCAGATTAGAAATAATGGCCTTGATGCCAAACCATGGCCTTGATGCCAAACCCTGGTCTTGATGCCAAACCATGGCCTTGATGCCGAACCATGGCCTTGATGCCAAACCATGGCCTTGATGCCGAACCATGGCCTTGATGCCAAACCATGGCCTTGATGCCGAACCATGGCCTTGATGCCAAACCAAACCATGTAACAATCTTTTATTTCATATTCATATTTATTTCAACTCATTGTCATATAAATAATAATCTTTTATTTCAGATTAGAAATAATGGCCTTGATGCCTGTAGGAAGGAACAGTACCTAGATGGTAAAGCCGAAATCTCACCTGGTCAGCCACCAATGGCCACGTGATGACCGCTCCAGATGATTCGTCCAGCTGCCGATTTGGGTTGGTAAAAACGTTGATTCCACTATAGCACAGTGTTGATATAGGTCCCAGAAAGTTCTTATAATCACATCCGATAGAAAGCCCGGAGAAAACGTTGGGAAAAGTACTCCCAAAATGCGCACGATGTGCATCGGCCAGCGGTCACTCAACAACTCGTTCTCTCGAAAGCCGCGGGGTGCGGTGCGGCGCGGTGGAGGGCTCGCGATACATTAGCAAATGCACAGACGAGATTTCGGCATTTGGATCTCGGTACCTTGGATTCCTTCATACTCCCCGCCGCTGCGAAATCATGAGATTTCCAGAAAAGAAACAAATACATAAAAGAGTGACCAATTTCCAAGATAGTAGACAGTTTAAAGTTTAAGGTGAGAGAGTTTTATACTACACTAATTCCTAACCTAAATCTAAAGTGAAAGTGAAGCTAAAGAAAACTTAAATATCACTAACAGGTAACAAGCAAAGTTTCACGACCGGGCGTTTGAAATCTTTCACTGTTGAACCCGTTTCACCAGACTTCATACGCACGGTTGCAACTCTAACTACGCCGTCGTGGCCTGGGTGAACATCGAGAACGCGCGCGATTGGCCATTGAAGCGCCCTGACATTGTCTTCTTTGACCAGAACCATGTCGCCAATAGTGATGGGTCGCGAGGTTTTGGTCCACTTTGTCCTTTGCGTTAGCGAGTTAAGGTAACTTCGATGCCACCGTTTCCAAAAGTCTGCATGTAATCGTTGCAGCAGATGCCAACGATCCAAAAGATTGACCTTAGCAGTGGGGTCATGATCGTCGGGAACAGCCGTGAGAGTTGAAAGCGTCAAAAAATGGCCCGGAGTAAGGACTGAAAGATCATTGGGGTCATTACTCATCGGATAGAGAGGACGGGAATTCAAAACTGCTTCAACTTGAATTATCAAAGTTAGAAGTTCCTCGTTAGTCAAAAGGTGACTTCCCACAACACGGGTCAGTAGAGTTTTTACAGAGCGCACGCCACTCTCCCAGACCCCACCGAAATGTGGGGAGGAGGGGGGAATCGTTTTGAATTCAATTCTTTCCTCTTCCGCAGCCGATTGCATAAGATCTGCAAGGCGGCGTTTGGCACCGGTAAAGTTTGTGCCACAATCAGACAACAACAGAGCACACCTTCCCCGACGACCTATAAATCGACGGAGAGCGGCCAGAAAGCAATCAGTTGAAAGATCCCACGTCAGCTCTAAATGAAGTGCTTTAGTGCTGAGACACACGAAAAGGCAAAGGTACACCTTTTCTGGCCTGACGCCGCGGCGTCTACGACCAAGGATAACGTTGAAAGGTCCAGCGAAGTCACAGCCTACCCGTTAGAAGGCTTTGATAGCAGTGACACGCACGCTGGGAAGGTCACCCATAAGAGGTTGGGAAGGGACAGGTTTTGCCCGAAAGCACCGGACGCAACGAGACAGTCGTTTCTTAATAACCCGACGAGCTGAAAGTACCCAGTAGTTCTGGTATAAAAGGAATTGAACCGCTTGTGGGCCAGCATGAAGAGACATTTCATGCACATCACCAATTACTAAATTTGTGAGTGGATGGTTTGAAGGTAACATAGCTGGATGCTTAGCATCATAGTCCAATTCTGAATGCCGAAGACGGCCACCTACACGAAGGATGTTATCACTTGATATGAATGGTGTCAGTTTCCGAAATGATTTTGATAAAAGTTTTCCATTTTTGAGAGCCTGAAATATAGACTGGAAAGAAGTCTTCTGGCAATAACGAACCAAAGAGTGTGAAGCCCTTTGGTATTCATCCTCACATATAGATCCATTATATGTTCTCTGCCTTCGCAAGAGATTAAGGAACCTGAGCACATACGCAGTCACTCGCAGAGTTTTCCTCCATGCGGAAAATCGGAGTAAAAGCTTGTGTAAAGGATCAGCCTCCTCGACTGCCTCATCGACAGTCACGACGAGAGCTGACCTTTTCTCTTCATTTTGTAACGCGTCAGTTACATTGGATGACAGGGGAAGAGTCTGTGATGGCCACTGCTGAGGGGGGAGCAACAGAAAGTCCGGTCCTGTCCACCAAAGGCGGTGAACAATCAGTTCTCTCGGAAATAATCCCCTCGTTGCAGGGTCCGCTGGGTTATCATTGGTGCTGACATAGTTCCATCGGGCATTCAGCAATTTACGCTGGATCTTGCCCTACTACTCGGTTGCCCACGAACATCTTCCATTTTGAAGGATGTGAAGAGATCCAGGCAAGAGTTATGGTCGAGTCTGACCACGCGTAAATTGCTTCAATTGAAAGCAGGGTTGTTATGCTTGGTAACACAGCTTCAAAAAGGTTAGCTAACAAAAGTGCTGCACATAGTTCAAGACGCGGCAGAGTAATGCGCTTTATTGGTGACACTCGGGTTTTTGAACACAATAAATGGCACAAGATGTCTCTTCAGGGACATAAATGTGAAGAAAACAATCTTCAAAATCTTTTAAAACTATTTTATTTAAATAAATTCTTTAGGAGATGCTTAAGGCTTGGTTGTTACCACAGATTATTAAAGTAGCCAAGACAAAAGGGACGATATACATAACGCCTGACTCAAGTAAGAAGGCAAACAGTAATTTTGATGTAATTAAATGTTACTATTAGGTGAAGCCTAGACATACTCGGCCCCGCTGAAAGGTCTACCTTTCAGGGTTCAATTATTAAAGAATTTAATATATTATTCTTAATAAAAGTGAAAAAAGCTTAGGGTATAAAAGAAGTTAAGTTTTGAAAATGCAAAATTAAGTTAACATTGAACCAAAAATAAAGTCAAAAAAGTTAGTATTTTGAAGTTATTACAAATTTACAAAATGCAATTTACTATATTTTTCATTTAAAATTAAAACAAACTTAAGTTAACTAAAGTTTAAAGTTCTTCAGGGTAAAGAGGGCAAAGTCTTGTGAGAGGTCTTCTGATGATTCCTCTTGTAGTGTTTATGTCTGCGACACGAGAAATTCCGTCTGCTCCAGGAAAAAGGCGATGGACTCGGCCCAGACGCCAAGCCATGGGAGGAACAAAGTCTTCTTGAAGTAAGACTAAATCACCTATCTTTAGCTTTCCTTGCTTTGCTGTCGTTTTCCATTTGGTCCTTTGCTGAAGTTCGGATATAAACTCCTTTCGCCATCGCTCCCAGAAGTGCTGTCTGATTTGTTCGAGCCTTTCATGGCGTTTGAGGTAGTTAGCGTTTCTGTGCGTTAGAGTAGGCGTTGGAAGAGCCACCAGTGGGCGTCCAATGAGAAAGTGTCCTGGGGACAATGGGAGGAAATCTATAGGAGAGGTAGATAAAGGATACAGTGGGCGACTGTTCAAAATAGCTTCTACGTTTGCAAAAAGGGTTGAGATTTCCTCAAAAGTTAAATGGGAGTTGCCCATAACGCGTTTTATGTGATGTTTTGCTGCCTTCACTCCAGCCTCCCAGATCCCCCCAAAATGAGGAGCATACGCAGGACTGAATCTGAATTTAACACCTTCCTGAGCTGCAAACTCACTTATGGAATGCTGATGTGATTCTAAGTATTTTTTTAATTCTTTATCAGTCGCGACAAAATTGCGGCCATTATCACAAAAAACTTCCGCAGGCTTGCCGCGCCGAGACACGAAACGTTGAAACGTCATTATAAAGGCGTTCATTGAAAGTTCACTAACTGCTTCCAAGTGTATACATTTGTATCTGAGGCATACAAACAAACACATGTAGCCTTTCATTAATGTAGCTCCGCGACCCTTCCTGTTTAGTATTTGGAAAGGACCCGTGAAATCGATGCCCACAGAATTGAATGGAAAGTCTACATTTATACGCTGACTAGGTAAATCACCCATTTTGGGTACTAAAGTTTTAGCGGCTAATCGACGACAAGTTACGCAGTTATTTGCAACCCGTCGCGCTAGCCTCCTTCCGTTGGTTGGCCACACGCTATCTCTAACTATTGCCAGTAATAGCTGTGGTCCTGCGTGCATATTACGCAAATGTTCCCGCTCAAACAATAGTTTAGTGATGTGATGTGATGAATTTAACAAAACGGGATGTTTTTTGTCGTAAGTATAATTTGAGGCGTTTATACGACCACCTACTCTTATTAAGTTGTTTTCGAAATAGGGCGATAACGATAAAATATTTGATTTCGGATTCAGTTCCTTTCCTTTAGATAACAAATCATATTCAAGAGGAAAGGACTCTTGTTGCGAAATGGAATATAGGTAATTTAAAGATTCGTTTAATTCATCGGTGCTTAAATGTCCAAGTTGCTTATTATTTTTGTTTTTTAAATTGTTTATAAATCTTTTAACGTATGCCACTATTCTTTGCAATTTGTTTAATGATGAATAATTTTCAAATTTAATAACTGATTTGGTACAAAAGTTTGTGTCGTTTTGGGTGTTAATTGTGTTGACTTTTATTTCGGGGTTTTTCTGAGGAGATGAATCATCTGGAGATCGTAAGTCTTTATTTTCAGGTAAGATATTTTTATTGTTTGTTGGATCGGTTTCGGGTAAGTTTTTAGGATAAGTTTTAGTTAAGTCTTTAGTGTAAGCTTTATTTATTTTCTTTATTTCAGGAATGTTTTTATTTTCAGGTCGAGGGAGAACAGGCCATTCGGACTCAGTCTTCATCAGAAAGCTAGGTCCCGACCACCAGAGGTCAAGGTCCCACAACTGCTTTGGACTGACACCTCGAGATATTATGTCTGCTGGGTTGCAGTCCGTTGGTACATACCGCCAACTGGAAGATGGGGTTGTTTCACAAATCTGAACAACACGATTTGCTACAAACGTTTTGTAACTTTTCGGGTCACCGTTTAGCCACGACAATACAGTGCTAGAATCACTCCAGTGTACGTAACGATCTGGCTTAATGCGTAAGGAATCCGAGATACATTCCGATAACCTTGCGGCGAGAAGAGCTGCACAAAGCTCGAGCGTCGGTATAGTTACGGGTTTCAAGCTCGCTACCTTTAATTTAGAGCATAATAACCTGACGGTGACTTCATCATTTTGACTTATTGATCGAATGTAAGCAGCCGCTCCATAGGCGCGCTCAGAGGCGTCACAAAAAAGGTGTATTTCGATACACTTGGGGTCATCGCAAATGGTCCGCCTTGGTACTTGTAATTTTGATAGAAAGTGAATATTATTATAGAACTCAATCCACGCGTTTTTACTCTCTATGGGAACTTGTTCGTCCCAATCAATTTTTAACAGCCAGAGATTTTGCAGCAACATTTTTATTTGAACGATGGATGGTTCTAAAAGCCCTAAGGGGTCGAAAATTTTAAATGCATTCGACATTATGGTGCGTTTTGTAATTTTTGTAATTTTGGTGCTATTTCAAATGGGAAGTGTAAATTATCATTATTAGGATTCCATCCTAATCCTAGAGTACTTAAGGACTCGCTAATTGTCAAATTATCTTGACTTTCAGCTGCAATGTTTTCTATAATTGTCGGTAAATTACTTTTGAATTTTCGTAATTTGAAACATGCTTTATTCAAACTCTCGGTTAGTGCGCTCACTCCTACTTGCCATAAGCATCTTGTGCTTAGGTAGCTGGCGCTGGCCGTTCCAAAGGTAAGTGTATTTAATTGATAAGTCTTCATGGGTTGTGATTCATCATCCCTCCACAATATTAACTGTAAATTCCTATCCCTTTCATTAACGTTAACTTGGCGGTACATTTTTTCAATATCACCGCATAACAGATATTTGTACTGACGCGCTCGTAGCAGGATGGCAAAGAGGGAATCTTGAATATGTGGTCCAACCATCAATATATCGTTTAAAGATCGACCAGAAGAAGTAGGATTAGACCCATTGAAAACGACGCGGAGCTTGGTGGACTCACTATTTTGTCGAAAAATGGGGTGGTGGCATAAAAAATATGCAGGACTCGGAATTCTAATCTTACTTTCGGTTAAGTGGCCTAAATCGGCATATTCTTGAATAAACTCTTTATATTTTTCTTTTAGTATAGGATGGTTCTTAAATCGCTTTTCTAAATTAATTAAACGTTTTTTGGCTACACTGTAGGACTCACCTAGGGACTCAGGAGAGTCTGCCAAAGGCAATCTCACATTGAACCGACCCGATTTCTCGCGGACAGTGTGAGTAATAAAATGTTTTTCGCATAACCTATCACTCTCGCCTAGTAGTGATTTTTCAGGTATTTTCTCAATTTCCCAGAATCTTGGTAAATACGTATTGATTAACTCTTCGGTGGAGTTAGAAACAGCCGCATGATTGCAATGAATTGAAGATACAGGGTATTGATTTATGCTACCGGTGATCAACCAACCGAATTGGGTATTTTGCAATTTTGTGTTTGAATTATTTATATCTAAAAAGCGTCTTTCGCTCTTTAAAATATCCCAAAACAAATCGGCTCCTATCAAAACGTCGATAGGGGCTGGTTGGTCAAAATTAGGATCAGCCAGTTGCAAGTCTTTAGGTAAATTAAGAACTTGAATGTTTATGGGATCTTTAGGTATATCCCCGGTTAACTCGTCCAGTACTAGGCATGAGAATGTTACCTGGTAAGGGGAGTTAAGTGATTTAAGTAAAACAATACAACTGTCCTTTACTTTATTAGTACAGCTGTTGCCAATTCCAATTATGTTTATTGTGTTTATAACGTTAGATTGTAAGTTCAGTTTTTCTTTTAGGTTTTTAGAGACAAACGAGGATTGGCTACCACAATCAAGTAGTGCACGAACTCGTATAGATTCATTAGTAATAGGATTGCAAACTTCAATGAAAGCAGTTGATAAAATAACTTGCTTGTTGCTTAAATTTTGCTTTGAAAACGTTACAATAGATTCTGGTTGCCCAGAACTTGACTGATTGGCAGCAGTATTAGCATTGGAAGTGGTTTCAGTTAAATGCAACAATGAATTATGACGTTTCGTACATTGTGAGCATGGACCCATATGACATGCTTGCGTAGGATGCCCTTGCTTAAGGCAATTATGACACAATCTATATTTATTGACATCTGCCAATCGCTCTTAAACACTTTTTGACTTAAAAAGAGAGCAATCGTATATTCTGTGATTTTCGTTACAAATTATGCACGTGAAAATCCGCGCATTTTCTTGGCTAGAACTGGCATTTCATTGGCTAGAACCAGCAAAAGCATATGATCTTTTTTCATATTTATTGTTATTATTATAAAAATTTGAACGTGTTTCTTTTGAGTTTGAATTTTTATGTTGATTGTTATTTTGAGATTGACTCGAAGCATTGCCTTGATTTTGATTTATTGCTCTATTTCTATGCATAGCTTCGAGGACGTCCGCGCGATCTATTATAAATTTGTTAAACATTTCTAAAGTTGGCAGATCACCAAGCGTGTTTTTGTGTTCTTCCCATTTTAAGAGTGTGCTGCAATGCAATTTTGAAGTTAACATGAACACTATTAGTGTGTCCCAACTATCCACGGGCAACCCTCAGGTTTCTAATGCGCGTAAATTTTTAGAAACGTGATCCACCAAAAATCTTAAGGATTTTTCTGTCTCAGTGTTGCTTCGCTGAATATTGAATAAAGAAGTTAAATGGTGATTAACCAATAACCGTTTGTTATCAAAACGCTCAGTTAATAGCTCCCAGGCTTGCTCGTAGTTGCTGGATGAAATTTCCAAATTAGAAATAATGCGCGCCGCTTCTCCTTCTAAATAACTAGCCAAGTAGTGAAATTTATGAATCGCTGTTAACTTTGAATTTTTGTGAACCAGATTTACAAACGTGTCCCGAAACTCTAGCCAACGGAAGAAAGATCCGTCAAATTTTGGTATTTGAATTTGCGGTAATTTAATGCCTAAATCATGAGCATGTTCGTGAAGACATTGAGTTTCTGGTGGCACAGAGGCGCGTCTATGTTCGTTTTGAAGATTTTGCATTTTTTCTAATATATTTTTTGCCGAAGCGATACACGTTATTATGTCCTGCTCAATGTTTTCTCGAATATCAAGCTCCACATCAAGTGAACTTAGATTAATTACTTCAATTTCAGTTTGCAGCTCATCAAAAGTTTTGGACAGTCCCTCCATTTTGGAAATTTTCAATGACAATTCAGTCATCTCATGGTTAGAAAATGTGGCAGTGTTTTTAATTTTATCAAGATAATTTTTGAACTTTGTTATTTGACCTTTTATGGAACTTCTTTTGGCGGTCAATGTTTTTATAACAGAAGAAGCAGTAGAAATGGAGGTACTACCTTTTCCTTCAAACGTTTCTTTATTTGTGCCCTTTTCATCCATTATATTTCTTTACCTTCCACTTAGTTGGAAAAGAAAAAAAATAATTGGTAAATTCAAATTAATTAAGGGAGCACAAAATTAAAAAGACGTTAAATAAAAATACAGTCTCACGCTCCTTGGGGTCCGACGATCTGGCAGGCTGGATTGTTACACCCGCTCAGCTGACAGCAACGTTGGCGTGGTCCCTTATCAACGCCGACCGTTCGCCTGATTTAGAATGCCCAATACCACCTCGTGAGTCTCGCGAGGTGTAGGATGCCCAATAATACCCTGGAATGGTATTGAAAACAAGGTATTGCTTTATTACAGGTTTGAACTATTAACCAGTAAGTATGTTGTTTTAGAATTATCTGAGTACCTGTTTCAAGTTTAAAAGGTAAAAGTATTTATGTAATTTGCTAAGTTATTGTAGGTACAGATAGGAAATTAGCTTATTGTTTTTGCAAAATATATACTTTGAAAAAGTAATGAATATATAGTCTGCTAGATTTAGTAAGTATTTAAGGGCAAAAGAACACACAATTACTATTTTATTTCAATTGAAGGTAGGTACTTACTCTGCTAAGCAAAATCTGTAAGAAATGTATACAGATTAGCACTAAAATTGTATTAATATTTAGGTGTTCCTAGCTAAATTGAGTAGGTAGGTAGCATTAGTACCAAATTTATGGAGAAAACTACTTCTTCTTGCAAAGCAGAAGCTAAATTTGACTTTTTTAGTATACTTTAGGTTAAAATAACAAGGAATATTTAGGAATTACGGTGGGTAATGGAGAAATTAAGGGAGAACAAAGCAAGGACACTTATCTCGTTAAGAGGTCACGCTGTCGGCGGCACGACGATTCGGTGTGAATTTATGCTGTTTCACTGGCCAAAACACCACCTTCACTGGTTTTATCGATGATAACGAATCCAATTATGCTTATCCACCTCGCGATGTAGTCCAGTCGCTTATTTCTTCTTTAGAGGTTACTGCGTCGTTGCTATGTCGCGATGAATATCTTCGTGGCGCAATCAATCCTCGGCGTAAAATTATGTTTTCTACTGGTCCTCGGGTTGCAGCTGGCAGGAACGAAGTCTTTTGCTGGCTTCTTGGCTTCCCGGCTATGGCACACGATGACAAAATCTCTTTCGATCCGGCGATGGCGCGATGACGCAGCGAAACGTTAATATTTTTGAACAAGAAGCTTATTTCTTCGTATTTCAAGCTGTCCTGTCACGGTCGCCAATTTATGTCTCTTCAGGGACATAAATGTGAAGAAAACAATCTTCAAAATCTTTTAAAACTATTTTATTTAAATAAATTCTTTAGGAGATGCTTAAGGCTTGGTTGTTACCACAGATTATTAAAGTAGCCGAGACAAAAGGGACGATATACATAACGCCTGACTCAAGTAAGAAGGCAAACAGTAATTTTGATGTAATTAAATGTTACTATTAGGTGAAGCCTAGACAGATCCGCAAGATAGTTCTACTCTAAGGTAAATAGCAGCTGCGTAGCCAATGAGTGAAGCGTCGCAGAACCCGTGCAGTTGATAGGCAACTGCATCTGGGTGGACAACTTGACGTGGTATTCGCAGTGCTGATAGATCGGGTAGCTTCGTAGAAATCTGCTGCCATTGTTCTACGATTCCCTCGGGTGGTTGTTGGTCCCAGTCCAGACCAAACAACCAAAGGCGCTGTATGAAATACTTCGCTAAAAAGACCACTGGGGAAAGTAGCCCCAAAGGGTCAAACACGCGTGACAGCTCCGATAATACTGTTCGCTTTGTGCATGTGTCATTAGACGGATTGACCTTGTAAGTTATGCAATCTGAGGAAGAGTCCCAGTTCATGCCCAGTATCTTTACTACTGGTGAATCTGCATCAAAAGTAGACGGTTGAGTTAAACAATGCTCTGCTGGTAAGTGAGCCAATAGTTCTGGCCTATTACTTGCCCATTTGCGAAGCTCAAAGCCGCCTTGAGATAGGAGCGCAGTGAGTTGCTGCTGCAACTCCATCGCCTCATCGACACTGGAAGCTCCAGTGGGAATGTCATCTACGTACCTATCTTCTTTGAGTACTTCAGCAGCACGGGGGAAAGCATGCCAGTCAGCTGAAGCCAACTCATCAATGGTTCTCAAAGCTAAATATAGAGAGGACGAAACACCATACGTAACGGTGTTAAGCCGATAGTCTTTAAGGGGCTCGTCTTCATTGAATCGCCACACAATTCTCTGATAGTCACGATGTTTTTCTGCTAGCAAAACGTTTCTATACATTTGACGGATGTCGGCGGTAAACACTACAGTATGCAACCGAAACCTCAATAAGATGCCAAGCAGGTCCTTTTGTAGTTTAGGTCCTTTATATTGCGTGTCGTTGAGAGACTTTCCTTCTCCGTCGCGAGCCGACGCGTCAAAAACGACGCGTTATTTCTTCGAGTCTCCGACAGAGGTGATCACCGGATGATGAGGTATATAGGACGCAGAGGGCGTGTTGTCATTTGATGGTAATTCCGTCATGTGTTTACTGTCAATATAGTCTTTCATGAATTCGCTGTACATTGCTCGTAAAGAAGAGTCACCATCAAGTCGTTTTTCAAGGTTCATGAATCTTCGCACAGTGATAGCCCGCATGTTCCAAAAGGAAGGTTCACTTTCTTTAAATGGAAGTTCCACAATAAACTTGCCATTTTCGTCACGTTTGTGGGTTGAAATAAAAAGTTGCTCGCAAGCTGCATCGTCGGGACACATTTCATCACAGCTGGTTGGTAGATCCTCGATCTCCCATAACCTTTGTAGATCATCATTCAATGCATGCGCTGATGCAAAGAGAGTGCAGACAGTCGATAGATTGGAATGTAAAGAGGAAAGATTTTCTTTACATTTTGAAGGTCCTACAAACACCCAACCGAAGATAGTGTTTAATCCCAGAGGCGAATTCTGACCTCCTGGAATCATTCCTTGCAAAAGTATCTCATTCCATAACTCAGGTCCTAATAGCATATCTATAGGACCAGGGCAGTGAAAGGAAGGATCAGCTAGCTTGATGAAGCCTAACTGATTTAGAAAGTCCGTATCTAAAGGAGCAGAAGGCATATTGTCACAAATTCGTTTAATAACGATCGCATCGAAAGAAAGTTCTTTGCCCTCAACGTTCTCAGGGCGGATAGTACACTGAGTGAGCCCTAGTACGGGGGTTGACAGATTACCTAAACTGTACACAGCCGGGGCTTTTGCAGACAGCTTGAGACCCAAGCGGTTAGCCAGGCTCTGTGTAATGTAATTCGCCTGACTTCCTGAGTCTAAAAGGGCTCGAGAGGCATGAAAGGCATGCCACTGATCCATAACTTCAACACGAACTGTGGATAAAACCACAGTTTTACTTAGATCAGTGTTGCAAGAAAGAGCTTGCACACTTACAGCATTAGAAGTCGTATTTTGATTCGTATTGCCAGCAGTTGAACCTTCACTCTGCTGTAAAGCCTTGAAATGGTGTAACAAAGAATTGTGCCGCTGGCCGCACTGACGGCACACTTATTTTGAAGGACATTTTACCAAAAGATGGCCTGGTCGTAAACAGTTAAAGCACAACTGTTTATCTTTGACAGCTTGAGAGCGTTGTGGAACATTAAGTTTCAAAAAAGCAGGACAATGTGAAACAAAATGTTTTTGAGAGCAATGTGCGCAAGGTGGCGCTGACATCGACTGGCCTGAAACCAAAGTCGTAGGTTTGTGGCGCGGTTGCTGCGTTGTGCCACCACAGCCCTCGGGCCGCGCAACAGGTGCGCGCTGATACGCAGACGTGCCTGCGTTCTCCACAGCTTTACAGTAATTATGAACGAAAGCCTCTAATGACTTATAAGTCGGTATATCTTGGTTGGTGACAGTCATCTCAAAATCTTTTCTTATAGACGGATCCAACTTATGAAAAAGTGTATAAAATAATACAAAGTCCCATTGTTCACACGGTAACTGTAAAGTTTTTAAAATTGCTAAATTTTCTTGAAACGTGTCTAAAGTAGCTCGCAACGTTTGAGCTGAATTATCTTTGAGCTTCGATTCTACTATCGCTTGCCACGCAGAAAGAGCCAGCTGGCGTTTATTGTCATATCTCTTAAGCAAAGTCGTGTACGCGAGGTCATAGTTATTTTCACACAAAGGAATGGTCTTTATGAGATTGAAAGCTTCTCCTCGTAAAGCAGTAACGAGATATTGAAATTTTTCCACTTTTGACAAATCCTTGCTGTTGTGTACTAAACTACGGAATATATCATAAAAGGTTAACCACTCCTTATAACCACCCGCAAAAGGAGGTATTGAAATTGGTTCCAAACGCACATTTGAACGAGAACCTGTGTAATAATTGCAATTAAAATGTGGTTTTTCTTCTTTTATTAACCTTTCTTTCATTTCCAAAATTTCATAGCAGGTATTATCAAACTCTGTCCTTTTTTCATCTGCATCTAAAATTTCCTGCTCGTCTGTTAAAGTCACATAAAGTATAAAATGATTATCATCAAAATCCTTTTGAATTGACGGCATTAATTCTAAAGCTCCCTTAAATCGCAAACCCACGCTTGGATCACTTTCAGCTCGTTTACCAATTAAATAAATGTCATTTAATCGCTTTAAGGCCAAATTCCGTCTCACTTTACTAAGTTCTTTTTCCATTTTAAATTATAGTTAAACAGTTCAACAGTGATAAATTTCTATATATTATACAACAGTCTAAAACAACACTAATGTATTTGATTTCTAAAGAAACAGCATAAACTACAACGCAACGCTATATTGCCGTCTATTGCCGTGCGAAATCTAAATTCGAGTTGCTAGTAAAAGACACAGACAGTCACAGCCTAGAAAAGATCGCGACGCATTCCCGTCCGCGTACAAAATATAAAAAGTTCGTATAGTATTACACTGCTCTGTGGCGCGTCGACGGACGTGGAATGCGAGTTCGATCTACCCGTTTTTTGCGGGAAAGGAAAAAAAATATTTACTACAATTTCAGCACAATTTTGCCTTAAAATAATGATAGTTTTAGGTAAAGCACACCTACAATTAATTGTACATCACGTATTTACTTGCAAATACAGTAAAACTTTAATTATAACACATTTAATGATCTAAAAATTGGTACCAACGTACCTACTCGTACCTACCTAACCGGCTACGTATTCTACAATCTTGGAAATGTGGTACTGTTTTATGTCGTAAATCACTGGTAAAATTTATGAAAACGGCTCGAAATAGGACCAAAATATGTTGGAAGGAACAGTACCTAGATGGTAAAGCCGAAATCTCACCTGGTCAGCCACCAATGGCCACGTGATGACCGCTCCAGATGATTCGTCCAGCTGCCGATTTGGGTTGGTAAAAACGATGATTCCACTATAGCACAGTGTTGATATAGGTCCCAGAAAGTTCTTATAATCACATCCGATAGAAAACCCGGAGAAAACGTTGGGAAAAGTACTCCCAAAATGCGCACGATGTGCATCGGCCAGCGGTCACTCAACAACTCGTTCTCTCGAAAGCCGCGGGGTGCGGTGCGGCGCGGTGGAGGGCTCGCGATACATTAGCAAATGCACAGAAGAGATTTCGGCATTTGGATCTCGGTACCCTAATTTCCTTCAATGCCAAACCATGTCTTTGTTGCCAAATCCTGGCCTTGTTGCCAAACCGTGTCCTAGTGCCAAAATTTGGTTTTGTTATCTACAGTTCTACATAATTTTTATTACTATCATTGTTTGTTTGTTGCCATGTTGCCTTGTATTAGACTTAATATTATCATAATTTTATTGTAAGTAGTATGTTATATAGGCATTGTTGCCCTATGTAATAACTAAAATCTTTTTGAATCTATTGTACTTAATTCGTACTTTACGTGATAACAACTGATGTAAACAAACTATATTTCAAAGAACTACGAGTTCCCAACCTTTTTGTTATTAAGATTTTGTATGAGACGTCTTGTAATATTCAACGTCAATATTTCTTGACAATCTTTATTAATTCCGTCAGATTACTTCATAATCATAATTAAATCTTGTGTTTGATCAATTTCACATAATGTAAAAGCACTGTTAAATAATATTGTGCCATATTATAGCAAACATTCGGATCTCTATAACTTATAAAGAAAAGTGTTGTACATGTATTCGTTTTTGAGAGACGGTACGAGGACGTACCTATCACAATCGGATGGCCGACTGTTGTCATGACAGATATTCTGATCTCCAATATTATAATATTTAAGTCACCAGTGTTTACTAACTTTTCATAGCTTTACGATATTGTTCATAAATGGTTGTTGTATTGACTCCTTTGTACGAACTGTCAGAGCGCGGCGGCTTTTCGACCAATCCCAGCGTTTTATGGAAAGGGTAATATTGTGGTGGGAGAGGTCTCTTGAACGTTCGAGCCAGCCTCGCTCAGGCAGTCTTATTTTGTTCTTCAAACTGGGAGATTCTACCTTTAAAGGAGTAATCACGTATTGTGTAAAATTATGAAGACTCTTCTTCATATGTATGGTATTGTGTTAATGTACCCATTTTAACACTGTGTAAAGTGAATAACTTATTACAAAACGTAAGTAGACTTCGAGTGTTTCATTTAACATATTTCTCAACTCCCTCTCATTTGTTAACACTACTTGGTATGCTAAATCAAGTTGTTATTCAGTTTGTTAGTTTTAGTTGTCATTTGTACATTGTAACCTTTTCAACTATTATTACAGATATAAGTAACGAGAACGACGAGCAACCCCACGTGGCGTTCCTAGAGCGGTTGCGCGCGCTTCAAGCCAAAGCGGGACTCAAACCGGAGTCACAGTAAATATATAAGCTAAAGCAGTATGGAAACTCGGGCCTTTTTTTGAAAAAAGAACTATTCTGCGTCAGAGCGTCAGGGTTGTAACCCAGAAATTTGAAATAAGAAGTATGATGAACTCAAATATTGGGGTGCTTCTATCAACTTAGTTCCTTTCAGCATGTTTTCGGACCGTAAAACTAAACAAATTTTTCCGAAACCCTTAGTCGCCTTTTACGACGCAAGGAAATTTTAAGACACTTAGTCGCCTTTTAGCACCTAAGGGCAGATCGAAACACTTAGTCATCTTTTACGACACAAGGAAAGGTTAAGAAGTCACTTAGTCGCCTTTTACGACACACGGGAAGGTTAAGTCACTTGGTCGCCTTTTATGACACAAGGGCAGATAAAGACACTTAGTCGCCTTTTATGAAACAAGGGCAGATGAGGACACTTAGTCGCCTTTTATCACGCAAGGGCAGGTTAAGATACTTAGTCGCCTTTTATCGCACAAGGACAGGGACATACTTATTGGGACTCTATATAGGGTGACCTTTAATTAGTTCTTGATAGAAAAAAGTATGAATGTACTCTACTCATTATACTGAACAACTTTCCCCAAGGAACATAGGTCGAAATACGAAAATCAAGTTTTGACCTCCCATATAAAACTGCATCAGCTGATAGCGCATTTTGTATGGGAGGTCAAATTTGTTTTTTCGTATTTCGACCTATGTTCCTTGGGAAAAGTTGTTCAGTATCATGAGTAAAAGCATATCTTTTGCTATCAAGAACTAAATAAAAGTCAGCCTCTATTTGTTTGTATTATGGTTTTAGCACCCACGACTTACTTCAGCGCGAAAACTGCTTATTTTCCTGTAGCAGTGTGTGCATGTGTGAGTGTGCCAGTTTCGGAGGTTTGTTAGGAGTTCCCATACTGCTTTAGCTTATATATTTACTGTGCCGGAGTCCTCTGCTGGCTCGCGACCCCGCGCCCCCCTCGCCCCCCTCGCCGGCTGCTCCAACGAGAACATTCCGCCCACAACACACGGGATCAACCCGCCGCTGCAGGTTTGTGTTATTAGAGGGTACTTCTAGTGGTGCTCCTATCTTTCAATACAAGTATTTGACACGAATAAATATTTATTTAAGGCATGTATTTAACGCGGCGACAAATTGACGTGAGGTGGCACCACTGTCACAGTAAACAAGTCGTCTCTGTATTATTAATTTGAAAAAATATAAAATATCAATGTAATGCGCTTTGGTTAGTGTTAACGTGTTCATCTTACGTGAAATTTTACGTGATATTGTTATCTTTAAAAATAATCAGTGATAATCTATAAAAATTGACGGAAATATTTTCGAAGTAAGTGTGATAAATTAAACAATAAATCTGTTACAAATCAATCACAAGGACGTAGAAACAACTACTGTGAGTAAAACTGTTGGATTAAATTGTGTTAAGAACTTAAGAATAGCAAGAACTTTTAAAAATTGTTAAAAATTCGACCGTTATCGATACTCGTATACTGTCGGTAGCTGTAGTTATTTACATATAGTCTCAACGTCAAGATCTATGTCCAAGAAATTGATAAAAACGCCATCTATGATGTAGTGAAGTAGAAATTCATGAGCCATCTACCATCAAATAGTGGAACTGAATCGGAACCAAGTCAGTTATATGATAACCTTCCCTAATCTTATAAGTGGTCATCTAGAGAGGGCGCTAGTGACAATTATTGGCCAAATACAAAATAAAAATCTGAAGCAATACCAATCTTACATACACAATGAGAAATTGCTCGGCATGTTCGGAACACATTATAATAGGCAAACTATTAAACTGCTCTAGGTGCCAAGAACATTTAACGCCCTAAAGATCCTAATGCCTTTACTATTAAGAGGAATATAAGTTTATGATGAATCTGTAATGTTATCTGTATATAATAATACCTAAATTTCTAACTATCCTCACTGTATCTAAAGGGAACCCTAACTATTTACCTAACATTTCCAAATGCTTATTCTGAATTTCCTATAAAATCTGTATAAGTCTGTTTTGATCTATAAAATGGCCAAAGCTTCGTCTATTAGGAACCCTACTTTTGTACCGTGGCAATGTAACCCTAGAAATTCTTTTAGTCAGAACCGTTCACAAGTCGAGTAGATAAATTCCTAGATTAAATGCATAGATTAATAGAGAAGTAAATAATTTGTGTGAAAGGAAGCAGGTAGATCCGAAGGCTGTAAATGGTACATGAGAACATCAAAATAGTACATCTAAACTTCTCCAAGATTGATATTTGACTTCCTTCAAAAAATTTAGTTTATTTTTAACAATGTAAAGGCCTGAAATATATCGAGTCCTTTCAGCTCAATCTTTCCATATAGATAAAGGTGTTTTATTACTTTCTATGTGCGAGATGACTTATAAACTGACTCCTGTTGTATTTGCAACCCCGATATGGATGTATTGCAATATACTGGGTTTTGTCTTTCCCAAAGTCGAATCTATATATCATCAGCTTTGTATCTTAGCTTGCGGCATAGAAAAGAATGAGTTTATTAGATGAATCAAATGCGTTTTTCATTTGCAGCATTTGAGCCAAAAAGACCTTCTTTATAACAGACTTAGAATTGAATTTTATATTGAAGTGGGTAGTAGCTTTCAGTTGTAGCTATACCTTTTAAAGTTAGTAAAATTGATTTTATAGAATCCCAGAGAAGGATAGATATGCTCAAATAATTGACTGGCATAAATCGTTCAAAGTAGATTGGTCGATTTGAGAAGTAAATATTAAATCTTCTTACCCGTCTGCGACTGGCATACTGTAATGATGACTGGGTCGTCTGGACTGCTGCTGGCTTGGAATTGGACGCTCAGCTCCCCTGCGCTCAAATGGTTTGTAGTTTTTGGTTCCTATTTCACATGGTCCATAGACCTCCTGTAAATTTGAAAGAGAAGATGAACTAAGCACTAAGGCATTTTGTCCCCCTTCGGGTAAAACTACTCTATAAATATTGGTTTTTATTCTTACTCAACACGTGTTTTGACGTTTAGAGCTCCAAAGGTCGCTATAACACAAAAATACTTAGTAAAATAATAATTTTCTTGACAAAGATCGCCATCGGCGGGTAACTTAGGGAAGCGTCATTTAATCGTAATGTCGAATTGAACTTAATTTACTAATTGGGTGACGAAATGCCCTAGATACTTAGCTTTTGTCAGTTGTAGCGACGAAACTCGGCGTACGGTTACCTTTTTTTGAAGAATTTTCTCACATTTTTTGGAGTCCATCTTGTACTCGTGCGGTCGCAGCAAAAAAGGGCGATGTAGCTTCCATGTTCCACTCCTTTCGAATTTAGAGATAAGACCGCCCAAACCAGCCAATCAGAGAGCTACAAACCAGCAGCTACGGCTAACGTCACCAATCCTACCCACTTCCCTCACACATTTCTATTTCCTGTTTGACAAGTAGATTTTTAACCAAGGAGGTTTTAATATGCGCCGATTCGCGGCGCTAGACGAGTATTTTCAAGCAATTATTTTGAGTAATAATGCATAATCAGGCCTTTGTTTTCATTACGAGTCGAACAAAATCTATGATCATTTATATTAAGATTCCTATTGTATTATTACTCATTTTAAAACTCCTAAAATAGAATATACTCTATTATATTCTTCGAGTAATTCCGTGTCGGACAATCGGCCCGTTACATCCAACCCCCAAAATTTGCGCAGAGCATACGCGTCCCCGGAGCAAATTTTCCACCATTTCAATTTCACGAAGATAATCTAACATTTATTAACCTTTAACCCATAAAGTGGACAGACGTAGATCCTGTTGTAGTGTAAGTTAAACCAAAAGAAAAATGTCTTCAATAAGAGTTCAAGAGTTAAACCACGAACATATTGGTTACACCCCAGAAATGTCGAGAATTTCGAACAAACAATATCCACACAGGAACACTGAGGTCTCAAACTCAGCCCGTCAGAAGGACAGCTCATGAACACATCCAATCTAAGGCAGGTTGTTTTGTCTTTCAACGTTACCCCGGGATAGACACATAAACCCCCGGTAATGAACAAAGTCAGTCCTGTCCCCTAATAAACCGTTATATAACCAACAGTCGAAGTCCAATACTTGACTCAATATCGCTTCCATTTCTGTTTTGGAGCATGTGCAGTGTAGGTTTTGCATAAGCTGTCAGCTTCTTGTAGAGTAGAAGTCATTTACAGGGAGTACATCAACACTCACATCAGACATCAGAGTAATTTTCGTACCCAATGTCTCTTAAAATTAACCTAGCACCTTTGATCCCATAAATACTTCGTTGTAAGTGTAGTGTGCAGGGTCAACAGTCAATAAATTTTTCCATCGGTTGAGATACCATTAGTTCATTGCAACCCTCCATTCTTATAACCTCTGTCATACCCATTCAATCAACAACATTTATTGTTAGTCTATTTCCTATTACTAACATTTCCTCTCAACAAGATCAATCGACCCTTTTATTTCTTCCTTGTGGTTCATAAAACCTTACGTTTCATACTCTCTTCCCTCTTTTACGCTGTTACTACGAACCACTGGTCTCCCCAATGAAACGTTCGATAAACAATCGATTATGCTACTAGGTGGAACCTGCTCAGATAACGCACAGGCGCCACGCAAAATTTTATTGATAATTTAAATTCCCCAAAACTCTTAGTCGATTTTTTTGGCCTAATAACTTACAATGTCTAGTTTACTAACTCCTAAGCGCAACTGATGCAATAATTTACAAGAGAAATATAACACCAATTGTAAATTTACCCCATCAACCCTCGATTTACACCATAAAAATTTATTTGAAATGGAAGAAGTATTTTGCCAGGAAGGTTGGGAATGCGGCTATAAGTCCGTCCACAAATCAAAATGATTCCTAAGAAAACATCTTTCTTTCCAAGGACTTACGAGTCGGTCCCCCAAAGATCCTTTCAAATAAAACTCCTCGACAGCTTGTCGCAACGGATTACTCACGTGTTAACAAGTCGTCTAGCACAATACTTTAAAGGTGAATCATCGAACTCACTTTCTCAAAACTTTCCTATACTGCTCTATTTACGCAATCAAAATTGTTTTACGACACTTCAAAAGTGATGGATCTTCTCATTTTTCACATTGAGCAACTGAATCTCCAACACAATCTAGGTGTCTACATTGTTAAATTATATAACTGACCGAGAATTTAACCGTGAATTACGAAACCTTTTACTATTCAATTGAAATCCACTGTTTACCCGAGCCATCATTACCTGCCCACAGCCGAGCTTACCCGTACCTAAACAGCAAAATTCAAATAAATTTCAAAAATTTCTACACAAACAACAATTTATCACAAAAATATTTGAAATACATAATAAGAATTTTACCTGCGAATAATTGTATCACTTAACCCCGAAGGAGTATCTATCTTAAGGAGGTATATATCTCTATGTCGTAAATTAACTACCGAATTAAAGTACATTTCAGCTAAAACCATAACCTCGAATTTTTACTTAAAAGACCCTAAAGTGAAGAAAATAAATAATACAGCTGATGTTTCCCGAATCTCACTCAAAAGTTAACAAAATCCCTAGCCCCATCTAAGGAAAAGTACGCTTAAAATTACCTAAGAATGTCCGGTAACACCAGAACTTCAGTTACTGTACTAATTCAATTTATAATCACGCATACGTGTCTTACGCCCCATAAGTGCATGAAGTTCCTACGCATAATTGAATCCGTACCTAAAAAAAAATCTAAATGTAATTTTTTTTCCTATCCTTCCAAAACTACGCTTAATCTTACCTACGAGCGAAATTACTAATATTATAACGTATGTTAAATGGTAATTTTCTTTTCATAAATAAGGACCCCTTTTTTATATATTTTTTTTTTAATTATATTTTTGATTTAATTTGTTATATTACATCTCATTATATCACATTTTATTTAATTTTATTATGTTATATTTTATTATATTACATTTTATTTTATTAACCTTGCTAGGTTATCCAATCAAACCTTCCCAATAAAATTTTACTTTTAGCCGGAACCGAGTGAACGACTACCCATACAGAAATAGAATAATTATGTAAATACATCTCAACATTTCAACCCCACTCCATACGTCAATCTATTTAGTCTCAACCTTATTTGAACTAAAGTAATTAAGTCAAGTCAAAACGAAACCCCTAAACTTGAAAACTGGCTACAGACCCCCTTTTTTCTGTTCCTATTTCTCCCACTAACTATTCCTCTCTTATCCCCAAAAATTATTTTCCTTTTCTACTTATTATAATATATATTTTTTCTCTTTGTATACTTTTTTCTAACTATTATCTAAAGTTTACTTGGAGCCCTACTGTATATTCTCACCTTTAAAGCAACAAAACATATTTATGAATTCAAAATAAAATTGAAATATACATTCAACACGTTATATTATAATTTGTGTATGTCATATAATATACTTTAGTATAAATTAATTGTCACTAATCAAACTTTTGTATGAATCCCCAAATTTAATTAATTACTTTCCCCAATTTTATTATAACATTTAAATTCGACAACAAATGTGTAGCACATAAAGCATTATTACAACCCCCCGTTAACAGTTCTAACTTTGTCATCTATCCAACCGTACAATTGTTCGCAAAAGGTTAATATTCAAAAATCCCAACTTTAGGTCTATTAAATAAATTATTGACCTAACTCCTCATTTGCAAATACCGAATTCCGATGAAACTGAGCTATTTACTACTTCTATATCATAATTTCATTGTTACCATAAGGTCAATTTTCTACAATAGCATTCGGTTTGTTTAAATTATTTTATGCAAAAATTTGTTGTAAATAAGTTTGTTTTACTCTTATCATAAATTCCTCAATTCAATTTTACTAACTATGAAGAAATTACCGGATTTTAATTTTATGAATAAAGACAATTTAATATAGGTACTTTGTATCAAATCAATTTATTTCCTAGTTTAACTCACTAACTTTGTATTTCTTAGATTGCATAATTACTAATTTCCATACTTGAAACTCATAGGCGCTTTTTTTCTTTCCATTCTAATGTTCTGTATAAGAATTTCAATTAACTCGAGCCCCAAATTCAATTTGAAACTTCGTCAGTAGGAACGTTACAAACTTAATAATTTAGCAGACTTCTATCCTATATTTTGATTTACTTTATAATATTTTCATGAAACTACCCTGTTTTTATGAAACTGAAAATCCTCTATCCAATTTTAATTCACTGAATGTTCTTTTTTTTTTTCTTGGAGTAACTGTTACTTACTTCTTCTTGACTATTCACTTAATTTACAAACAAATAACTTAAGACAGTCAGTTAATAACAATCTACTAAACTTTTTTTTCAAAACTCAAAAATAAACTTCGATATTCCCTTGAAATTGTTTTGTTTTGTTGTCGCTTCCGTTCAAAAAATTAGTTGTCAAATTTGAGGTGCGTTTCGAATACTTCTTTTCTACAAATTACACGAATTGTCCTTCTTATTAATTTTTATAGCCGAATAACTTTTATTATTATTTCATATTTAATTTTTCTTTATAAAAGATTCAAAATTATTCAACAATCAAGCAATTTGTTCTTAAATTTAAAACAGTCAGATTCTAATTAAATAATGTTTTTATTTTAACTACTTGTTTCTTAGAGCCAAAGTTTTCATACATAAACCTTTCCCATGATTATTTCAAAAATCCACAACCCCCCGTGTCTTATCCTCTTAGGTTACTTTAGTATTCTTCTTTCTTTTTTCAGTTATTTATTTGAGTATATTTAGATATTTGAAAGTGTTTTAGTTAATCCTGAAACATAAACGTCGCGATGTTTCAGATGATTTAATTAAATTTAACTAACCCATTTCCCATATCTGTTTTAGTATTCCTAATTATTCTGACTTTATTACCTAATCTATAGTTACGGTTCTGACTTCCACTTCACGGACAGCACTTTGTAGCTGTAATAACAGCCACGTCACAAATCAAAACAGACCCATACATTCAACTAAAACTTCCTATCCTAAATCCTAATCACCCAATATACTTTTATCGTAAAAATAAGCTATAGCTAGCCTAAATCCTAATAATTTTTAAACCTCCCGTAAACCTAGCATAAATATTATAACCCTTTTTTTTTAAATAAATTATTAGATTTTCGAACGATACTCTGTCAACTTAGATTGTCAAGTCGCCAACATCAGTATTGCCAGAATTTTTGAAATCCTGCATGTTTTTTTTTTACCACTCTTCATATTGTATTTAGATTCCTTTAAAAAAAATGTTTATAAATTATCTGAAAGAAATTCATTTTAAAACTTTTAAGACTATATTCACCCTACTGTTTGTTTATATCGTATGATTGTTTTACAATGCAATCAACAAAAAAAAATTAAATCAATAGAAATAGAATTTAAATCAAAAAAAGTAACCGCGCATATGCTGTCATGGTAAAAATCGAAAATTACCTGTGCTGTAATTTTTGCTTAAATGCTTAAATTTTTGTTTAAACAAATATTTACATAATAAAATCTGCACTTATTTTTATTAGTTTTACCTTTAAATGAAAATACTAAAATATAACATTATATCTACTGAATTTAGAATACCCATTCTGGCAACATTCCTTTAGAAGCTCGCAAATGTATTTTTGATCCTATTAATGACTTGAAAAATTGATTTTTTTTTCTTTAAAGTGAAGTTTGTTCCTAATGTTCTCGATTAGTTAAAGGTTCGTTATAAAGATCATATCGCTCTAAAAATGTTTTTCTACTTGAAATGTGTTTATGCATTTTTACCATCTAACCTTTTCAGAATCACAACATCAAAATCTACTGATATATTACTCCACCGATCTCTATGTGATCGTTTATATATGCGAAAGGAAGTTCTAGCTAAAATGGATCTCATATCTCAACAATTTTACTACAAATTTACATTATGTTGTTAGATAACCATTTCCTAACCTTTTGTATGTCTTTAAGACCACACGAAACTAAGACTATTCTGGTCTATCCCTTATAAAGTCTTAGATACAAAAACTCTGGAGAAATTGAATATTTATAATTAAGAGTATGAGTATTACCTGTAGGCAAACCCTAAAAAGTTAGTAAATAAATTAATTTACAATTAAGTACCATCTATATTTTGTTGGCAATAGAATACTTAAAATCAATCCATCCCTTCCATGGATCTTTCAAAAAAGAAGAATACGAAAACATTAACTGAAAGATAGGCAGCAACGTCCCTCGGTGTGCCTTACCATTTTACATTCTACAGTTATCTGCAATCTTCCATGATACCACTAGTTACTATGATGTCACTATCCTTTACTTCATATGATTAAGATTCTGGATATTATTCTGCGCCTGCGATGGTTATCTTCATGGAATGATTATTATGTAATGACATCAAATTTTACTACTGTTTATTTAATTAAGGACTTATAATTATCCCATTAACTACAATTCAAATTATTTATCCATTAAAGTTCTGTGTTTTATTATTTTTCAGATAGATTCAGATTCAGATTATTTTATTCAATGTAGATTCTTTACAGAATACTTATTGAATGTCATGCAGAATACAATTCAAATAGAGCGAGTCTACGCCGTTTCGGATCGTGATAACCTTGAATTACAAGAGAAATGGAATACAGATTCTACAACCGTGCAATATGAATCTATACTAATGAATGTATACTCCCATAACAGAAGAATTCGATATTTTTGTTGCACACAAATGAAGTTAAAATGAATTGATTATTTGCGTATTAAATTGAGTGTTTCCTATAATGCTATGTAAATAAACACAATTGATGTAATTTTATTTGATTAAAACTAGCATTTTAGAGTGTTATCATTCCATAATATTGACCATTGTAAATCTCAGTAATTTCTAGTCAAAACACTACTAATATAATATGATTAGGTCAAGTCAATAACATAAAAGATTGTAGTATATCTTTGCCAAATAAACCCAAACAGTTTCCGATTGAAATAATTAATAAATTAATTTGTATTAAAATCATCCTACAGCTGTATCAAATGATTCTAAATAGTCTGTAAACTCCATTATAGTAAGTGATAGAGATGATATTATTTATTTTACTTATCCCTAGTAACTTTACAGAATTCAAAACCACTACCCTTTATGCTAGAATTAGACCTAGACTCTAGTTAGCCTAGTTTTGAAGTGCAACTAGTATTCCTGTTTACCTAAATTTTCTTTATATATATTTTTTTTTAAGTTACAATCTTGTCTCATCATCTTTAGAAATATTATCGTTGACTGACCTCACTAACCCTGGTGTCTGAGCTACCAAAACGCAAAAATATCTGTCCTGTCTCATTAAACAACTACCCCAGTAAATTTTAGAAAATTTAGAGTCAATGGTCTAACGTGCCTTCCGAAGCACGGAATCTTCAAACTTCGTTAAACAGGTAATTAACCCCCACAACGTCAAACTGAAAAAGGTGCCCAGATCTCTGCTTTGCAGCGCGCCCCACCGAGAATCAGACCCAGAACCGAGTGCAAAATAAAATGTTTCCACTAAAATGCGTCCGTGTGTACAAGTTTCTTAAAATTTTTCAATAACAATTTAATTTATGAATTTACTTTGTCAGTGGCGGTAAAGGGTACGTATCGAATGCCATATCTTGCCAACCCCCGTTCCAAAATGCGCTAACAAATTGCTTTAGGGCACTTCATCACTGATGAAAATAAGGAAATTGGAAGGAATTGACGTAAATTTTGAAGGATTAGCTTAGACTTTGTTAATAAATTAAAACAAAGGTAAAGCCACTAAGCAATGTTAGCTCTGTGAACATGCAAAACCAATTTGGACCGTTCTGCAGTATCGTATACTTTACTCCTCAAGCACCGTTTGCCCATTTCGGAACACGACCCAGTCAGATGATGAACAATGGATTTCATTCCAACTAATTTCAATTTGCTGTTCTGGTAAGAAAAATCACTTTTAGATCCTAAAATGTGTTGTAATTACTTCCTTATTTATTATAAAACCTTATTATATTGTTCTTATTTCAGTTTTCCCGTTCTAATAACCCTGAGAAAGAATTTAAACCCAAAGTAGATTCCAGCGTACAATTTCCTACATTATAAAATGGCTACGTGATATCTGAAGGTAAAATATATTTCATTTGAGGAATATTTCTTATTTTATACTAAAAGTAACCTTCCCAAATTACTTCTTTCAGGCCAAACATAAAACACAAATGAGAATCATCGGTTCTGCCCTTAAAATTACGAAATTAATTGGTTATAATAAGAAAATCTAAAATCTGCAAGAATGTTTGTAAGTATGAACAACTCCTACTACTTTATAACAATTATAACATAATATCTAACGTTTGTACCCTTTACTAATAATTACTTGTGTTTTTAATTTTCAGTTAAACCCATAGTATCTACAAATTTCAAGAAACCCGTCCCTGTCTACTTAACATGGTGAAAAGCCTCTATTGTCTGATAAACCTATTGGAAACTTCTCTTGGAGACGTGATCTTCTGCCTAGAAAAAGACACAATGGACCTTTTAGTGCTAACTAGTGTAAAAGTGACCCGAACAGTGTTAAGTGAATAATCCTTAGTGAAGTTAAATGTTTGAAATACCTTTCTATGTAATGAATAGTTTAACCCTGTGATGTTATTTTTAAATAAAGGGTTTTGAAGTGTTATCATTTACTCAAGTAAGTACTTATCTCAAAGTAGAAATTCCCAATTTCTCATAATTACAATAATATTCAATACTTACTACAGCTTTTAGAATAAGCGTTGTCAGTAAACATTAAAATAGCAGCCGCAATAACATAAAAGGTTATAAAGTTTGTCAAAATTATATATTCCTAGTTATATTGCTAAAATAATGTATTGCATTCTTCATAGTAAGTCTAATAAGCATACCAAAACAAAATCTAAGTTTTCCCTATCTAAGTATAACTAAAACTAACATCCATAACAACATAAGATTCTCATTCTGGTAAAAGGCACCAGTTAGGAAAATGCCTAAAGCTAGCTGTAGAAGGCCAGCTTCATGACTGGTCACTGCACCGTTTTGTAACAGCTAAAACTGCTTCTAAAATAATATCCGTAGTAACATAGATTCTAAAATATACTGGTCACGGCTCGCACTTTGTAACGCCCTAAAGATTCTAATGCCTTTACTATTAAGAGGAATATAAGTTTATGATGAATCTGTAATGTTATCTGTATATAATAATACCTAAATTTCTAACTATCCTCACTGTATCTAAAGGGAACCCTAACTATTTACCTAACATTTCCAAATGCTTATTCTGAATTTCCTATAAAATCTGTATAAGTCTGTTTTGATCTATAAAATGGCCAAAGCTTCGTCTATTAGGAACCCTACTTTTGTACCGTGGCAATGTAACCCTAGAAATTCTTTTAGTCAGAACCGTTCACAAGTCGAGTAGATAAATTCCTAGATTAAATGCATAGATTAATAGAGAAGTAAATAATTTGTGTGAAAGGAAGCAGGTAGATCCGAAGGCTGTAAATGGTACATGAGAACATCAAAATAGTACATCTAAACTTCTCCAAGATTGATATTTGACTTCCTTCAAGGAAATTTAGTTTATTTTTAACAATGTAAAGGCCTGAAATATATCGAGTTCTTTCAGCTCAATCTTTCCATATAGATAAAGGTGTTTTATTACTTTCTATGTGCGAGATGACTTATAAACTGACTCCTGTTGTATTTGCAACCCCGATATGGATGTATTGCAATATACTGGGTTTTGTCTTTCCCAAAGTCGAATCTATATATCATCAGCTTTGTATCTTAGCTTGCGGCATAGAAAAGAATGAGTTTATTAGATGAATCAAATGCGTTTTTCATTTGCAGCATTTGAGCCAAAAAGACCTTCTTTATAACAGACTTAGAATTGAATTTTATATTGAAGTGGGTAGTAGCTTTCAGTTGTAGCTATACCTTTTAAAGTTAGTAAAATTGATTGTATAGAATCCCAGAGAAGGATAGATATGCTCAAATAATTGACTGGCATAAATCGTTCAAAGTAGATTGGTCGATTTGAGAAGTAAATATTAAATCTTCTTACCCGTCTGCGACTGGCATACTGTAATGATGACTGGGTCGTCTGGACTGCTGCTGGCTTGGAATTGGACGCTCAGCTCCCCTGCGCTCAAATGGTTTGTAGTTTTTGGTTCCTATTTCACATGGTCCATAGACCTCCTGTAAATTTGAAAGAGAAGATGAACTAAGCACTAAGGCATTTTGTCCCCCTTCGGGTAAAACTACTCTATAAATATTGGTTTTTATTCTTACTCAACACGTGTTTTGACGTTTAGAGCTCCAAAGGTCGCTATAACACAAAAATACTTAGTAAAATAATAATTTTCTTGACAAAGATCGCCATCGGCGGGTAACTTAGGAAAGCGTCATTTAATCGTAATGTCGAATTGAACTTAATTTACTAATTGGGTGACGATATGCCCTAGATACTTAGCTTTTGTCAGTTGTAGCGACGAAACTCGGCGTACGGTTACCTTTTTTTGAAGAATTTTCTCACATTTTTTGGAGTCCATCTTGTACTCGTGCGGTCGCAGCAAAAAAGGGCGATGTAGCTTCCATGTTCCACTCCTTTCAAATTTAGAGATAAGACCGCCCAAACCAGCCAATCAGAGAGCTACAAACCAGCAGCTACGGCTAACGTCACCAATCCTACCCACTTCCCTCACACATTTCTATTTCCTGTTTGACAAGTAGATTTTTAACCAAGGAGGTTTTAATATGCGCCGATTCGCGGCGCTAGACGAGTATTTTCAAGCAATTATTTTGAGTAATAATGCATAATCAGGCCTTTATTTTCATTACGAGTCGAACAAAATCTATGATCATTTATATTAAGATTCCTATTGTATTATTACTCATTTTAAAACTCCTAAAATAGAATATACCTACTCTATTATATTCTTCGAGTAATTCCGTGTCGGACCATCGGCCCGTTACAGACAGTTTCATCATGATTGCGTAAATATTGATAAAGAGACTTTTATGCGTAACAAACAAAACCTCGAACGTGAATGGATATGCCCAGATTGTTTGAACTTGAACAGACGCCGGAAAAATAACGATGATACTCCAGTCCGCCCTCAAACCAGTACACAAAATGACCTCTCATCCTGCACCGATAATTCCATCTCAGGAGACACCATTTATCCCGAATCACCTCGACAAACATCAAAGAACTGTAGCTTAGACTTAACGTCAAAACAAGAGAATGACGAACCCATAACACTATCTAATATTAGTGAACTGAAAATGATTTTTATTTTAACACTTCCTGTGTTCGGATTTCACAACATCGGGCAGGACCACAGTAGCCTAGTTGGTAAAGCGTCTGCGGTACTTACGCAGAAGACGCAGGTTCGAATCCTGCCTGTGGTTGTGAAATTTTGCGATTTTCTACTTTGTAGATTAGTGAACTGCTATCGAAAAGCCTACAGATAAACAATAAATCTATAATATCTGAATTACAAAAAGTTATTGAGATTCAAATAGAAGAAGCCATTATGAAGCTAAGAAACGAGATAACTGAAAATGCAAAGGAATCAAAAAGCAAACTATCCGAACTTGAAGAAAAGATTCAAAAACTAAACAAACAAATCCAAATATTAACCAAGGAGTACCAACTCTTAAAACTGAAACCCAAGAGTTAAATCAAACATTGAAAAATCTTGTTCAACCCCAATAAATACCACCACAAAACTTGATAATAAAACATTCGTTTTATACGGCCTGACTGAAAACCCTTGGGAACCCGAAGAACAAACCTACGACCGTATAATTTTTGCCATGCAAGATGTACTAAGCATCGATCTAATAGGTTGCATCGAAGAAATTTCTCGCATAGGAAGAAAGGGTATCAATAGACCTATAAAAATTGAACTAATCTCAAAGAGAATGACTAATTATATATTACAAAATGCAAGATGCTTTAAAAACTCGGGACTCGGAATCTCTAAAGTTCTAGATGAAGAAGCTCTACGTGAAAGGAATATACTTCGCAAAGCCCTTATAACAGCGCGCAGAAACGGTCAACATGCAGTTCTACGTAATAATAAACTACTGATAGAAGGAAAAGAAATTCGTATGAAAAATTTTGAAACACCGAACTCGACATCAGGAAGTCATCTACATAACTTTTCAACGTCTGACCATAAAAAAACCCAGAAACACGAGCAGAAAAAAGAATCAGCACAGAATTTTCGAGACCTTTAATATACTCTACCAGAATACTCAAAGCATACTACCTAAGATATACCTTTTGGAAAACCTCTTAGAAAATAAGCCCGATATTAAGGCAATTTGTATCACTGAAACTTGGCTTAACAGCGATAAACTTCAATTCTTACAAGTAAATGGTTTTTACTTAGCAGCATCTTACAGTAGACAAAACAAAGCTGGAGGAGGTACCTGCATACCACTGAAGAATTCCTACGAGAGCAAGGAACGTGAAGATATTACAAAGTTATCTGTAGAGTCAATTTTCGAAATTTGCGCTGTAGAGATACCAAAATTAAATATAATATTAATAGTTTTATACTGCCCATATGGCACTAGATACAGAAATAATTTATAATCAACTTGAACAGCTATTGAGAATTATAGAAGTAAAAGATAAAACTAAATCTGTAATATTAGGAGGTGATTTTAATATAAACTATCTCACAAATAATAAACAAAAAAACAAACTTTCTAATTTCATGAGGATACACAATTTTAAACAATTTGTGAAAAAACCTACGCGAGTAACAGAAACCAGTTCAACATGTCTTGATCTAGTATTTACTAATCTTAAAAACCTAGAAATTGAGATTAAAGTCGATGAATTTGGTTTCTCAGATCATAGAGGAGTATTAGTTGAATTAAAATTGGAAACGACTTCATTAAACTTAAAATATCTAGTAGTTAAAAAAAGATTATTTAGTGAAATTAAAATGGAGAAATTCAAAAATGCACTGATTGAAATAAATTGGTTAGAAATCCTAAAACCTGGAAAATCAGTAAACGAAAACTACACTGCTTTTCAAACTGTCATAAAAATAACCTTAGAAAAATGTATACCGGTAAAATTATTGAAGGTCCATCAAAAACAAAAACTCACGTGGCTAACAAAAGGCATCAAAATATCCTGTAGAAATAAAAGACTAGAAAAAATATTTATATCTACTACCAATAATGAAATATTACAAAAAAACTATAAATCATATGAAAAGATACTGAAAAGATTAGTTCATAAAGCTAAAAGAAATAAAAATATAAATAAATTTAATAAATCTAATAATAAAATGAAAACTATGTAGCAAATAATAAATCAAGAGACAAATAATAAACAAAATATTAGAAGAAAGCAAAATATTGAATTAAAAATTAACGATAACAAAATAACAAATTCTATAGAAGTTGCAAATTACTTTAATACATATTTTGCTCAAATAGGAAACAGGAAAACAAAACTACCCCAAAATTAGCTAAAACAAAAACTTACGTTGAAAATTCCATATATTTGCAACCGGTAGAGCCCCAAGAAATATATTCCACAATACATAAATTAAAAAATAAAACAAGTTTCGGTATCGATGAAGTCCCCCCTATTTTAATAAAAAAATGTGCTGAAATCCTAACTTACCCTTACACTATCTTGATCAATCAGTCGTTTTCAGAAGGTACCTTTCCAGAAGCTTTAAAAACATCTATTGTAAAACCAGTCCATAAAAAAGGTGAAAAAAATAACTGTAACAATTACCGTCCTATCGCATTACTCCCCACATCATCTAAAATATTTGAATCCGTCATGTGCAAAAGATTATACAACTTTTTTGAAAAATTTAACATCCTTAATTGTAACCAATACGGCTTTAGAAAGAACCGGTCTACGATACAGGCAGTTTACAATTACATTCAAAAAATTTTAGACACACTTAACTGTAGACAATATGCTGTAGGCCTCCTGCTCGATATGAGCAAGGCCTATGACCGCGTTCAGTACGATATCCTTCTGGAAAAGGTCTACAGCTCTGGGATAAGGGGAATAGCGTTTAAATGGCTGTCTTCCTACCTCACTAACCGCCGTCAGTATGTAGAGGTTGAAAGTATCAATTTCACCTCGAGAAGAATAGAGAGCGTTCGATCAGAAATAGTAAACACTCAAAACTCAATTCCTCAAGGAACAGTTCTTGGATGTTTGCTGTTTTTGATCTATATCAACGACCTGCCCCAAATCCTTAATGAACATTGCACACTGTTTGCCGACGATTTATCTATACTTTTCTCTGGCACAAATACACATGAAATAAAAAACAAAATAAATTTAACGTTGAATTCAATTCAGAATTGGCTGACTGCTCACAACTTGGAATTAAACTTCATGAAATCCAAAATTGTAGAATTTAGACCATTTCAAAAACAACCTCTGAACCTCAAATATAGTTTTAACGATAATAAATTAATTTCAGACAATAGTGCTTCATTACTAGGAGTAAAAATCGATACACACCTTAACTGGAAGCCCCATATTAATCAACTAATTAAAAACCTTTCGTCATCAATGTATGCCTTAATTCAAATTAAAAAAACAACAGACTTCCAAACCGCTATGTCTGTATACTACGCATTCATACATTCCAGACTCACATATGGAATTATACTGTGGGGCAACAGCCCAATAATAAATGATATATTTATACTCCAAAAAAAATGTATTCGAATTCTGTCAAATATAAAACAAATTGACTCATGTAAGCCATATTTCATAAAGTATAACATCTTAACTGTAACATCAATTTATATTTTTGAATGCTGTAAATTTGTCCGTAAAAATAAACAACTTTATTCCCCAAAAAAAGAGGTAAAAAGCCATAACTATAATTAAAAATATTTTAACTAACGCACCGCAAGTAACAGTCGAGGATTCAAGCTTGGAGTACGTACAGGAGGCTCGTAATTTAGGCGTCCTTATGGATGGCACTCTGCATTTTGAAAAACATGTTTTGCAAACAGTTCAAAACTGCTTCTACCGGTTGAAAGTCCTGTACCGTGTACGTAAATATACATACATACATACATAACATCACGCCTCTTTCCCGTTGGGGTAGGCAGAGACCACAGTCCTCCACCTGCTACGATCTTGACATACTTCCCTTGCTTCCTGTACTTTCATCAATCCTTTCATACATGCTCGTCGGTTTAGGGTACTTTTAACCTGGCCTTTATTCAGAACGTCCTGAATTTGGTCCTGGTACGTTCGCCTAGGCCTTCCCCTTCCAACGTTTCCATTCACTCTCGCCTGGTAGATCTCTTTCGTCAATCTTCGTTCATCCATCCTCTCTACATGACCAAACCATCTCAGCATCCCTTTCTCGATTTTGGTCACTACGTCTTCTTTTACGCCACACCGTTCTCTTATCACACTATTTCTTATCCTGTCACTCAATTTAACACCAATCATACTCCTTAGCGCTCTCATTTCCACTGCATTAATTCTACTTTCATGCTTCTTCTGCCATACCCAGCTTTCACTGCCATACATCAGTGTTGGTACCAAAACTCCCCCATGAACAGCCAAACGAGCCTTGTGAGACACCTTCTGACTCTTCATAAAGGCGTGCAGGGCACCATTCACCATGTTTCCAGCATTCACTCTTCTTTCAATATCACTTTCACACTTTCCATCTCTCGTAAACTTTGAGCCCAGATACACAAACTCCTTCACTTGTTCGACTTGTTCACGTAAATATATTGATATACAATTAAGAATAAAGCTTTGTGACAGCCTAGTTCTTTCTAAATTTAACTACGCAGATACTGTCATGGGCTCATGTTTACTAAAGCGCACTAAAAATCTCATACAGCGTGTACAAAATGCTTGTGCTAGGTTTTGTTTTCCGATTCCTAGGAGAACACATGTTACACCTTATCTAGAAAAGCACAACATTTTAAAGATGGATGCTCGTAGAATGCTACATTTTGCAACTTTGCTCTTTGGTGTCATACATAATAAAAAACCTCCTTACCTTTACAATAAGCTAACCTTTTCGTCAAGACATATAAGGCAGGCTGTACGCTTAACATGTCCAAGACACAGAACGGCTGCATTTCGTGGCAGTTTTCGATACTCTGCCACGAAATGCTGGAATAATATCCCACCCCCAATTAGACGAGCACAGACAATAGCAACTTTTAAAATTAAATTGAAGTATTTTCTTTTATCACAATCTTTTATTTAAGTAGTATTTTCTGTGTTCAACTGTATGTATATATTAGATATGAAAAATAGTTGTACTTATATAATTTATTTGAGTATTTTTATTATTTTATAATACCTATCTTTTTATTTATAATTAATATGATGTTATTTTATATTATAAGCTTTAAACATGTACCTATTTATGTTTGTCTTATCCTTCGATGCGTTGCCTCACATACCCTTTTTTGGGCATACTGAAAATCAGCGCCGCGACGTCAGTTGCGGCACAAGGCTGAGTATGTCCTTTTTCGCTATAACAGCTACCAAATGTTTGTTAAACTTTTGTAAAAACTTAATTATGTTATTTGTGAAATAAACGATTTTCTATTCTATTCTATTCTAACAGGAACTTGAACCAGCTTAAACTACCTTCCACAACTCTAAGCTTATATAGGTCCGAGTGAGGGAGCCAGGAGTCTCTTAGCACAGGGTTTTCCTAGTTTGAACTCCTGTCTCCCACATAATACAAGTTCTTTACAGTAGTGTAAGTTTAATGTCTAAGTTGATCTTAATATATTTGTAGAAACTTTTTGTGGGAGAAAATAAACAAATTTATTTATTTATTTATTTATAGGTCAGGCCCCCATTCAATGACGATCCAGATTTATAATAGTATACCAAACTACATAAAAAATGAAGAACAAATATCAATATTCACAAGCCTCCTTAAAAAATATTTAATCCATAAGGCGTACTATAACATTAATGAAATGTTCAATGATAAAAATAAAGATTCGATATAAATAAACTATTAAATGAGAATAAAAAAAATAAAAAAAATTGTTTAATTTAATATTAATATAGAAATTGTTAGATTGTTTTAGTTTAGGGATAATGTGTATGATTTGATTTTAATGATGTAAATATTTAATTGATTTGAATTGTCTTAAATTAGTTTAATTTTAATTTGTAATAAGAAATTTTATTAACTGCCTCTCACTATTGCGGTGCCCCAACGGGGTATCACATGCTGTACATTATAACTTTAAGATCTTTTTAGAACCATGTGATAAGCAATAAAGATGATTATGGTTATGGTTATGATTATGATTGACACCATTCCGGGTCTTAAAAAAACTGAAAATGGATAGTAAATAAACTACTTTGGTGACTAATTTGAGGTAGCATCTTAACTAGAAAGCGGCGGCTTTTTAATGAGTTTTGAGGTTTTATTTAAATTTTATCTGGCAGTGATTTTCTTTTGTGGCAATTGAATTTCTTCTAAGGCGACAAATTATTGGCGGATAAAAAAGTTAAAATAGGCTTTCATTAATTCTATAAACTTGACCAAGGTCTGAAATAAATACAAACAAGATTTTTGCGAAGGTTTTGCGTTATATTTATTAAGGAGAAGATATTAAGGAAACTGCAAATATATCATCACAAAAATGTATTGTCTGTTTCACAAGATTAATACAGAAAATTAGGTTAGAAGGGGACTGCCGGGACGCGTGAGTGACGATCGACTGGAGGTCCAAACCCGAGGGGCCTGAAGGGCGGGTGCCTCAAAATTGCTGACACTGCGTCGCGATGTGTCGCCACAAGATCTTTAAAAAAATACTTTTGGCTACATTTTTAGGGATCTAAATAAACCAAATTGTTACATGCTAAAAAACTATTTTTTGTCTATTTTACATTTTTAGGGATCTAAATAAACCAAATTTTGACATGCTACAAAACTATTCTTGGTCTATCTTAAGTGTAACAAAAGGTAGTGAAAAAATTATGTATCGAACGGAAAACTACCCTAACCTAACCTATTCTTTTTTTTTGTGATGGAGAAAATGCCTACGCATGTCGGGGAAACGGTACGGTTATGTGGGACTTGCACCCACTAATAACTCCACCGTGTGCCGCCCTCGCATTATGGGTGGGTCATGAGCACTGTACGTTCGCACTACTTTCGCAACCCACCCTGCGACAGGCTCTGGAGAGGCTCCCTCGCCTAGGCGACGTGTGAGCACACATCAGACGCGCCCCCTCGCTGGCCTCTTGGTGCGAGCGCCGCCGCCCGCCGCCTGCGGAGCGCGCCTAGGACGGGCGCACTCCCGTCTCCTGCGCCTTCCGCGAGGCGGGTGAGGCAGGGGATTATCCTCTCTTTCCCGCTCCGCGGCCTCCTTCTGCGATATGACTGACTCACAGAAGGAGACCATGGCCTTCTAAGACCTAGACCAACCAGCAGCGAGAGATCTCCACCCACTACCGCCACTAGAGCAGAACGCTCCTCTGCCCATCTTGGGCATTCCACCACTGTGTGCTGCACCGTATCCTCGACACAGTCATAGTGAAACCTAACCTAACCTTTTTTTTTGTTGACGCTGAGAAAAAATGCATTATACATCTCCCCCCATCGGGGACTGAGAGGGGTATGTGGGACTGCCACCCACTAAAACAACCCAGCGGCACTCCCGCGTCGCCCGAGTGGCGGGGGTCTGGGAAACCGGCAGAGCCTTTACTTCTAGTCCCACACCGGCGACCGCCCGCCTACACGGCGGGCACTTCACGCCCCTCATATAAGGAGGCGCCGGAAATGGCCGTGAGTGCCCGGCCATTCCCTCCCGCGGGGGACGCATCCAGAAGGGCGCCAAACATCCCCGTGTCTGAACGCCCGGGGTCCCTTGCGACGGGTCAAGTCAGTGGCCCCGCCGCCTTTCACTTCGGCTGCAGAGGATAGGGAGAGCGGCACAACGTAACACCAGCACTCCTCTTCCCCTGCGGCACCGAGCGGTGGCGACCCCGCCGAGGCCGCGGAACACCGACACTCCTCTCCCGCCGCGGCCCCTACACCTCAGCTGCGGTGCCTCACATACGACACCGCAGCCCGCCTCAGTTGCGATAGCGCCCATACACTACCGCTCCAGCTGCTCTATCGCGGGCTTGGAGACCAAAGCCCGGGGGAGCAGCCCCGCCTGGGACCGCCCGGCCGAACACCGGCACGGCCCCACGGGTGCCTCTTCGCTTCGCCGTGGGAGACCAAGCCACGGGTACTGAGCCCCCCCGCCACGACAAGGCGGGAACCCATCGGGGGGGGGGGGGGGGGAACCTAACCTAACCTACCATCATCAAAAGTACTGTAATGGTCTTAGCCTGCTAGAGGCTATTAAAATAGAAACCCTAACCTATTTCTAGATCATGGGCAGGAACCCAAACATCAGATTGTAACAGCTAGCTGCAGCTCGAAGCCAGATCATCACTGGTCATCGGCAGCACCAAGATTGTAACAGCTAGCTGCACTTGGTCTAGTTCTAAAATAATATCTGTAGTAACATAAATTCTAAGACATACTGGGCGCGGCTCGCAGCACCACATTGTAATGTCTCCTAACCCCTAGAGCTATCCTAATAAGATGTAGGTGTGTATATGTAGTTTAAAAGTTTATGAAACTGTAAGGAATAATTGAATGTGGTAATGTCTAAGTTTCTAACTATCCTAGCTGAACCTAAAGGGAAATCTAAGGAAAGTCCTAATGTTACCTAACAGTTGTCCTGTAGTTCTTGAAGCCTATGTATTGGGATTGCCCTAGTTGTAAATTGGCCGATCGAGATGTTTAAACTGTTTTTTGGACCCGACGAGGTGATCAACGAGTAACCCTAATTCGTTTAAGTGCAGACCATGAATAAGTTGAATTCCTATACAATTAATTTCCTATAATAAATGTATTGATTAGTAATATTAGTATGAGCCTATAGGCACTGTAAATAATTTGTGTGAAAGGAAGTAGGTAGATCAGAAGGCTGTAAATGATACATGAGAACATCAAAATAGTACATCTAAACTTCTCCAAGATTGATATTTGACTTTCTTCAAGGAAATTTAGTTTATTTTTAACAATGTAAAGGCCTGAAATATATCCAGTCCTTTCAGCTCAATCTTTCATATAGATAAAGGAGTTTTATTACTTTCTATGTGCGAGATGACTTACAAACTGACTCCTGTTGTATTTGCAACCCCGGTATGGATGTATTGCAATATACTGGGTTTTGTCTTTCCCAAAGTCGAATTTATATATCATCAGCTTTGTATCTTAGCTTGTAGCATAGAAAAGAATGAGTTTATTAGATGAATCAAATGCGTTTTTCATTTGCAGCACTTGAGCCAAAAAGACCTTCTTTATAACAGACTTAGGATTGAATTTTATATTGAAGTGGGTAGTAGCTTTCAGTTGTAGCTATACCTTTTAAAGTTAGTAAAATTGATTGTATAGAATCCCAGAGAAGGATAGATATGCTCAAATAATTGACTGGCATAAGTTGTTGAAAGAAGATTGGCCAATTTGAGGAGTAAATATTGAATCTTCTTACCCGTCTGCGACTGGCATACTGTAATGATGACTGGGTCGTCTGGACTGCTGCTGGCTTGGAATTGGACGCTCAGCTCCCCTGCGCTCAAATGGTTTGTAGCTTTGGTTCCTATTTCACATGGTCCATAGACCTCCTGTAAGTTTAAAACGAATATGAACTAAGCACTAAGACATTTAGTCCCCCTTCGGGTAAAACTACTCTATAAATATTGGGTTTTATTCTTACTCAACACGCGTTTTGACGTTTAGAGCTCCAAAGGTCGCTATAACACAAAAGTTTTTAGTAAAATCATAATTTTCTTGACAAAGATCGCCATCGGCGGGTAACTTAGGAAAGCGTCATTTAATCGTAATGTCGAATTGAACTTAATTTACTAATTGGGTGACGAAATGGCCTAGATACTTAGCTTTTGTCAATTTCAGCGACGAAACTAGGCGTACGGAAACTTTTTTTTGAAGAATTTTCTCACATTTTCTTGGAGTCCATCTTGTACTCGTGCGGTCACAGCAAGAAAGGGCGATGTAGCTTCCACGTTCCACACGTTTCGAATTTAGAGATAAGACCGCCCAAACCAGCCAATCAGAGAGCTACAAACCAGCAGCTACGGCTAACGTCACCGATCCTGCCCACTTCCCTCACACATTTCTATTTCCTGTTTGACAAGTAGATTTTTAACAAAGGAGGTTCTAATATGCGCCGATTCGCGGCGCTAGACGAGTATTTTCAAGCAATTATTTTAAGTAATAATGCATAATCAGGCCTTTATTTTCATTACGAGTCGAACAAAATCTATGATCATTTATATTAAGATTCCTATTGTATTATTACTCATTTTAAAACTCCTAAAATAGAATTTCCTCTATTATATTCTTCGTGTAATTCCGTATCGGACCATCGGCCCGTTACATCCACCCCCCAAATTTGCGCAGAGCATACGCGTCCCCGGAGCAAATTTTCCACCATTTGAATTTCACGAAGATAATCTAACATTTATTAACCTTTAACCCATAAAGTGGACACACGTAGATCCTGTTGTAGTGTAAGTTTTAAACCAAAAGAAAAATGTCTTCAATAAGAGTTCAAGAGTTAAACCACGAACATATTGGTTATACCCCAGAAATGTCGAGAATTTCGAACAAACAATATCCACACAGGAACACTGAGGTCTCAAACTCAGCCCGTCAGAAGGACAGCTCATGAACACATCCAATCTAAGGCAGGTTGTTTTGTCTTTCAACGTTACCCCGGGATAGACACATAAACCCCCCGTAATGAACAAAGTCAGTCCTGTCCCCTAATTAACTGTTATATAACCAACAGTCAAAGTCCAATACTTGACTCAATATTGCTTCCATTCCTGTTTTGGAGCATGTGCAGTGTAGTTTTTGCATAGGCTGTCAGCTTCTTGTAGAGTAGAAGTCATTTACAGGGAGTACATCAACACTCACATCAGACATCAGAGTAATTTTTGTACCCAATGTCTCTTAAAATTAACCTAGCACCTATGATCCCATAAATACTTCATTGTAAGTGTAGTGTGCAGGGTCAACAGTCAATAAATTTTTCCATCGGTTGAGATACCATTAGTTCATTGCAACCCTCCATTCTTATAACCTCTTTCATACCCATTCAATAATCAACATTCATTGTTAGTTTCCTATGACTAACATTCCCTCTCGGCAAAATCAATCGGCCCTTTCTTCCTTTCAGTATTCATATAACCTTTCTCTTTTTCTTCCTTCCACGTTTACGCTGTTACTACGAACCACTGGTCTCCCCAATGAAACTTTTGAGATTAAAACAATCAATTATGCTATTAGGTGGAGCCTGCTCAGGCAAACGCACCGGCGCTGCGCAAAATTAGATTAATAATTCTAGTTCCCCAAACCCTTTAGTTAACTCCATCAGCCTAACCACTTACAATGCCTAACTTACTAACTCCTAAGCGCAACTGATGCAATAATTCACAAGAAAAATATAACACCAATTGTTAATTTACCCCATCAACCCTCGATTTACACCATACAAATTTATTTGAAATGGAAGAAGTATTTTGCCAGGAAGGTTGGGAATGCGGCTATAAGTCCGTCCACAAATCAAAATGATTCCTAAGAAAACATCTTTCTTTCCAAGGACTTACGGGTCGGTCCCCCAAAGATCCTTTCAAATAAAACTCCTCGACAGCTTGTCGCAACGGATTACTCACGTGTAAACAAGTCGTCTAGCACAATACTTTAAAGGTGAATCATCGAACTCTCTTTCTCAAAACTTTCCTATCGAGCTCTATTTTCGCGATCAAAATTGTTTTACGACACTTCAAAAGTGATGGATCTTCTCATTTTCCACATTGGGCAACTGAATCTCCAACACAATCTAGGTGTCTACATTGTTAAATTATATAACTGACCGGGAATTTTACCGTGAATTACGAAACCTTTTACTATTCAATTGAAATTCACTGTTTACCCGAGCCATCATTACCTGCTCACCGCCGAGCTTACTCGTACCTAACCAGCAAAATTTTCTACACCAAGAATTTATCACAAAAATATTTAAAATACATAATAAAAATTTTACCTGCGAATAATCGTATCACTTAACCCCGAAGGAGTATCTATCTTAAGGAGGTACATCTCTATGTCGTAATTTAACTACCCAATTTAAGTACATTTTCAGCTAAAACCTCAACCTCGAATTTAACTTAAAATACCCTAAAGTAAAGAAAATTAATATACACGGCAGATGTTTCCCGAAACTCGAAAGGTATACAAAATCTCTCGCCCCATTTAAGAAAAAGTACGCCTAAGATTACCTAAGAATGTCCGGTGACATTAGAACTTCAGCTACTGTACTAATAAAATTTATAATTACGCATACATGCCAATGTGTCTTACGCATTGCAGCTTACGCATCTTTGATAGTCTTACACACACAAATATCTTATTATGCATCTTGGTCATTACGCCCCTGAACGTTATTTCTTACGCATTATGCATTTAATAATATGAAATTTCTCGCTGTACGCATACATGCCTTACGCCTTAAACATTCTACGCTTTACGCCTTATGTATATAATAATATAAAGACTCTTGCTGTACGCATACGTGCCTTACGCCCAATAAGCACATGAAATTCTTACGCAAAACTGAATCAGTGCCTAAGAAATTTAAATGTAAAGTATTTTTATTCTATTCTTCCAAAAGACTACGCTTAAGCTTACCTACGACAAGTGAATTTACTAATATTATAACGTATGTTAAATGGTATTCTTCATAAATATGGACCCCCTTTTTATTTGATTTGGTTTAGTTTAGTTTGGTTTGATTTGAATTGAGTTGATTACATTTTATTATATTACATTTAATTTAATTTTATTATATTATATTGTATTTATTATATTACATTTTATTTTATTAACCTTGCTAGGTTTCCAATCAAACCTTCCCAATAAAATTTTTACTTTAGCCGGAACCGAATTGATAAACACCCATATACAGGAATAGGATATGAAATACAACTTAACATTCTCGACCCCACTCCATATGTCAATCTCAACCTTACTTGAATTAAATTTATTAAATTAAGTTAAAACGAAGACCCCTTAAAATAATATTTTCATATCTACACGCTTACTACCCTAATTGCCCCAATTCTTTTCTTATCTACACATAGATCCAATTTCCTCAATATACATTTCTTAACTATTTCCTAAAGGTTACTTAAGAAAACCCCCCTGTATGTCCTCACTTTAAGAGTATCAAAATATATAATTATGAATTCAAAATAACTAAAGGTAGGTTTTTTTTTTTTGTCATTACTTTATTGTTTAGCATATTATTATAATCTCTATATAGGTATGCTATTATTTAATCCTGTAAATTATTTGGTATAAACAAATTATTCTTCGTTGACTCACTCAAACCTTCTAAAACAAATCCTGACCCTATGCGTATCACAACTGAATAGATATGCTTTATTATTTAACAGCAAGTCATCATTATCATAACATTCCATACAACGTCCCATGCTACCAGAGAGCCTCTCCCTAAACGCTACCAAATATGACTGCTGTTGTTGGTGAATACAGTGTTTAAATTCAAAGGAAGGTGCTACTGCCCAACCTCCAGTTCACGAGCCATTAGTCGCTCTTATAACACCCATCTAGTTGGTACTATTCCTTGCCGTTACCGCACAACGGTTGTAGTAAGTATTCAACCCTAACACATGATTTACCGTCGGCCTGTCTCACCCCCCATCCTGTTATGATATCTACTCTGTCAAGTAATCGACCGAACGAATAATTACTAGAAAAACCTTGAAAACTCCTACCCTAGGTTAAATAGGTTGGTCCATGACCCAAGAGTGTTATGTAAATATTTCTATAATGATTATGCTATGGCATTCCGAAAAGGCCCCAGTCGACCGCACTCGCCCCATAACAGCCTCCCTAACAAATAAAGTATTACTATCAGTTGAGCAAGCTCTGCTACCCGTCAACAGATGGCGCTGTCGGTTTATGACTAAAACGAGATAACTACCTATCCTGACCTAACTTAAGACCTAGTCTAACCTTCGCACTGAAAACCCCGCAAGACAAAACTTCATTTAAACCGCTATAGCCGTCTCCTAGAATCAAATTGCAAGCATATTTATAAAGATTACTCGCTCAATAGTATAGAATTTAGTCATGACTTATTTGTGTAAATAATCTAAAATAAGTATTTAGTATAATTTAATCTTATAAATGAACTAGCTAAAGGTTTTCATTTTTTTTTTTCGAATAAGCAGGTATCAATTATTGTTCTGATATTATTCTACTGTAAATATTCCAAATGGCAACAACTTCCAATCTGAAATTTATATTAGCATAGCTGGTGCCTGCGACCTCGTCCGTGCAGGACAATTGTACCCTATGTGTTACTTTGATGTACCAGCTATATCATTGTAAAGTTTAATTAAAATCCATTTAGTAGTTCTTACGTGAAGGAGTAACAAACGTCCATTCATACTTACAAACTTTCGCGTTTATAATATTAGTAGGATAGGATAAGGATTTAAAAAGCTTTGAATTTTATAGACTCAATCTTTTAGCATTTTGTATCCTAATGTTTTGAACAAATTACTACTAAACAACTAAGTATTCAATAAGATTTAAAACTACCAACCAGATTCATACTTTGCCTAACTCATCTGATTCGCGCCTTCCACTATTTTTCTTTGAATTTCACTGTTAAACTTTAAATTTTACACCAAATACACATTTCCTAACCAATGTAGTACGGTTGAGTTCCTTTTATCACTATTTAGTACAGTTTTTCAGGTAATTTAACTATCATAACTTAAAATAAGCGATAAACAAAAGTATATTCTGACAGTCAGCTGCCCATCGCGTTCAGAAATTAGTCACATGGTTGTTCCGTTTCAAATAATAACTACCTTTTGACAGCAGTCCGTCTCGACCACACGTATGAACGCAAGGAGGTTTTAGAAGCAGCTCTTCCTGCTAAGGAGGGAGCCATAAGCGTAGCACTTTCTTGCGAGGGACCTCCATACTAAAATGTATGGAATTTTATCAAAATCCTAAAAACGTAAAATTTGTATCTTTCTCTTTGAGAAATATGTGACATGGGACTAATAAATGCTACTACTACAGTTTTTCTGGTGAAAACAGTTACCATTCAGGACAAAAACGGTGTTAAAAATCACACATAAAATGGCTATTACGAATTATTTACGCTTCCGTTCAAAGTATTAATGATTAATTCACAAGTAAAAACTATATATTTTCACTTTCCCGAACAAAGTTTATACTAAACATTAGATTTTTAAAGATATCTTGATTTTTGTAAAACATAACTGAGTTTTTTTTTTGACCGACTTGTATGGGCGACAGTGAGACGCTTTACACTTCACTAGCTCATACAGAATATGTATATGGCGGACTCTATAGTTATTTACTCTGAGTATGAACGTCATATTAAGCTACCCCTCTATCAGCACAATCTTCGCCCGATCTGGAACGTGCCCCCACGGTCGGATATTCTTTACTTCAATTTTGTTTCGCTAGGGCTGTCAATTCAGTGGTCGACTAAAATATTAGGTCTCGATTTTTAATTTTAAGGTCTCACCCCCCCTACAAAAAGATCCGACTACAACCCACAGATAAGATATAGATTAGGTAAAGCAACGAAAAATTTTTATATCTTAAAATTCTAGTCAAGCTAATATTAAATTTTCATTGTAGGTATTTATGTATTATCTAGTAAAATTTTATTTGAAACGTAACTTGAAAGTATCCACGCATTTAAATTTCAATTATTTTTTCTACGAGTATAACTACTACAACACTTTAATTTTTTTTTTTCCCTTTTGCTAATCCAAATGCGAATTATATATATTTTTTTTCTCACCCCCCCAAGTCTCAACCTATTGAAATTTCACTATCCCCATAACATATTCTAAGATTTTAAGCTACGTGATTAACTTTTGTTCATTTCTATTCCTAATATAACTATTCCTATTAAATCACTAACCCTAATAACATAACTTATCATGGTCCGCACCTTCCATTCCACAGCAACAGATTGTGGCCACGATAGTAGCCACTCTTACAAAACAAGACAATCCCAAAAGTCAAAATAACCCTACATTAATCTACAACATAATTTATCGATAAAATGCTACACTATTTATCCGCACTATTCCTACACTACAATATACAAATCTTTTCCCCTTTTTTTTCTTATGATAGTGTCACGTGTGTATCCGAAATTAGCAAAAATCAGAACGTGTACGGCAGATGGCCTTGTTTCCAATGCCGTAAAAAAAATCAGAACGTGTATTCGAATTCATTAATCACAATCGGAATTGCCAGGCATATTAAAATTCTGCATACTATTATCATTTTTCTAACTATGCTTGAAGCACTTTTATTAAATTTCTACAGTAATAAATTTCCTGAGATTAGCTGAAAGAGATTTATGTAAAATATTAAGTATGACATTTTAATTCTCCTATCGCTTGTTATGAATCATCGATATTTAATTTATATTTTCAAAAGTGCACAAAATTTTAAATTGAAATAAGTAAGAAAATGTGTGAGCTATTCTATCAATTATGTAATTATAATCATGACACGACTTGTTATTTATTACCGTAATACAGCAAGACGCATTGCTCCCCTAAGAAAAGATAGAAAATAAAATTAGTTCCTATTCGCGGCGCAAGTTCTATGTCATAAAATTAATATCTAGTACATCAATTGGAATTTTCACACAATTCTATTTGCTAATATTACTTTCTAAAATTTTACCTTTTTAAATTATTTTTAAATTCTACCGTTTTTAAAATACACTATTTGGCAACACTAATTATCATGCCAACCCGTGACATGCGAAAAAAATATTACAATTTAGATTGTTTTGGTTAGAAAATCACTTTTATATGCTAAAATGTGTTGAAATTACTTCCTCAATCATTGCAAAACCTAATTATATTGTTCGTTTTTTTCAGATTTCCCATCGCAATAACCCTGAGGAAGGAAGCTTGTGAACTAAATTATAAAATGGCGCTCAATTTCAAGGTAAGGTTTGTTTAGTAAATGCCGTTTTTAATTCTACTTGTTTACTTTTAGCTAAAATTTACTTTCTCGTTTTGATTTTTTCAGGTCAAATAAGAAAACTGAAAATTTCGCGGCCCGCCCCTCAGAATTACAACAACAGGTCTACAAATTCAATTGAGAAACAGATTGTTTACTCATGGATATGTAGGTAAGTGTAGAAAAGTATTGTGAATGACAAATTGATATTTCCCTACCTAAATCCCTCTCAAGCAAATAATTTCCATTATTTATTCTCTACATATTGTTTACTGTAAAAGAACATAAAATTCTACTTTTACAACTAATGTATCCTGATAGTAAAGTAACCTATTAATTTCTATTTTTCAGTGAAGTGTAAACTCAAGAAATTCGACAAGATGCAGCCCCGGACCTTATCAACAGCAAGATATAACGACAGCACAATGGACCCATCAGATATATCTCAACCCCTAATTCCTGAAGCTCTGAAGCTAAAATATTTAGTGCAAAAGTGATAAGAATTGTTTGTGAAACTAAATATTTCAAGTGTCTTTCTGTGCAAGAAAATAAAAGTGAATTGTGTTCTGAAGTGTAATTATTATCATTTATCATTCAATAAGTAAGTAACTAGGTACCTGATAAGTAGCAAGTCTAGGTATGCTAAGCTTATCTCATTTAGTCAAAAACCTAGGTCAAATCAATTGCAAAATATTCAATATTTATTTCAGCTTTTAGAATACCTATCTATTATCATTCTTTGGCACAGATATTGAGTGAACTTTAATAAGTTTTATAATAACATAACGGCAATAAAATAAAAATTCTAAAATCTAGTCTAACCTCTTACATTAAGTGATATAATCTAACCTAGACAATTTGCATATATCCTTAGTAACATATCTAGTTGTAACCTAAAGTCTAAATCCAATTTTTGCTAATAGAATATATAGAATTCTCCCTAATAAGTTAATTAAATTCTAACCTAGCAACCATATTAAAACAAAGCCTAGAATATTCCCTACTAAATAATATAATATACCTAACAGAGGCTCCCTATCCTGGTCATGGTATCTTCAGATTGTAATGTCTGCATGGTAGATGCTAATCGAAGCCTGGTCGCGGCTAACCAGATTGTAATGTCTCCTAACCCCTAGAGCTATCCTAATAAGATGTAGGTGTGTATATGTAGTTTAAAAGTTTATGAAACTGTAAGGAATAATTGAATGTGGTAATGTCTAAGTTTCTAACTATCCTAGCTGAACCTAAAGGGAAATCTAAGGAAAGTCCTAATGTTACCTAACAGTTGTCCTGTAGTTCTTGAAGCCTATGTATTGGGATTGCCCTAGTTGTAAATTGGCCGATCGAGATGTTTAAACTGTTTTTTGGACCCGACGAGGTGATCAACGAGTAACCCTAATTCGTTTAAGTGCGGACCATGAATAAGTTGAATTCCTATACAATTAATTTCCTATAATAAATGTATTGATTAGTAATATTAGTATGAGCCTATAGGCACTGTAAATAATTTGTGTGAAAGGAAGTAGGTAGATCAGAAGGCTGTAAATGATACATGAGAACATCAAAATAGTACATCTAAACTTCTCCAAGATTGATATTTGACTTTCTTCAAGGAAATTTAGTTTATTTTTAACAATGTAAAGGCCTGAAATATATCCAGTCCTTTCAGCTCAATCTTTCATATAGATAAAGGAGTTTTATTACTTTCTATGTGCGAGATGACTTACAAACTGACTCCTGTTGTATTTGCAACCCCGGTATGGATGTATTGCAATATACTGGGTTTTGTCTTTCCCAAAGTCGAATTTATATATCATCAGCTTTGTATCTTAGCTTGTAGCATAGAAAAGAATGAGTTTATTAGATGAATCAAATGCGTTTTTCATTTGCAGCACTTGAGCCAAAAAGACCTTCTTTATAACAGACTTAGGATTGAATTTTATATTGAAGTGGGTAGTAGCTTTCAGTTGTAGCTATACCTTTTAAAGTTAGTAAAATTGATTGTATAGAATCCCAGAGAAGGATAGATATGCTCAAATAATTGACTGGCATAAGTTGTTGAAAGAAGATTGGCCAATTTGAGGAGTAAATATTGAATCTTCTTACCCGTCTGCGACTGGCATACTGTAATGATGACTGGGTCGTCTGGACTGCTGCTGGCTTGGAATTGGACGCTCAGCTCCCCTGCGCTCAAATGGTTTGTAGCTTTGGTTCCTATTTCACATGGTCCATAGACCTCCTGTAAGTTTAAAACGAATATGAACTAAGCACTAAGACATTTAGTCCCCCTTCGGGTAAAACTACTCTATAAATATTGGGTTTTATTCTTACTCAACACGCGTTTTGACGTTTAGAGCTCCAAAGGTCGCTATAACACAAAAGTTTTTAGTAAAATCATAATTTTCTTGACAAAGATCGCCATCGGCGGGTAACTTAGGAAAGCGTCATTTAATCGTAATGTCGAATTGAACTTAATTTACTAATTGGGTGACGAAATGGCCTAGATACTTAGCTTTTGTCAATTTCAGCGACGAAACTCGGCGTACGGAAACTTTTTTTTGAAGAATTTTCTCACATTTTCTTGGAGTCCATCTTGTACTCGTGCGGTCGCAGCAAGAAAGGGCGATGTAGCTTCCACGTTCCACACGTTTCGAATTTAGAGATAAGACCGCCCAAACCAGCCAATCAGAGAGCTACAAACCAGCAGCTACGGCTAACGTCACCGATCCTGCCCACTTCCCTCACACATTTCTATTTCCTGTTTGACAAGTAGATTTTTAACAAAGGAGGTTCTAATATGCGCCGATTCGCGGCGCTAGACGAGTATTTTCAAGCAATTATTTTAAGTAATAATGCATAATCAGGCCTTTATTTTCATTACGAGTCGAACAAAATCTATGATCATTTATATTAAGATTCCTATTGTATTATTACTCATTTTAAAACTCCTAAAATAGAATTTCCTCTATTATATTCTTCGTGTAATTCCGTATCGGACCATCGGCCCGTTACAGTACTAAAGCACTGCTCAGACACACGAGCGCATTTGCCGCCTTTTTCAAGTTTTTACGAATCTTCAAACAATATTCTAATATCCAAATACATTATTATAATGCCCATTTTCAGTTTTAAAGCTACCTAACAATCGCTGCCAAATGTGTATTTTTATAATGAAAGCCAATAGTTGCCAGTGAAGAATGTTTGATATCCCCTCGGAAAAATTAGTCGCCACATTTACACTGATCCCGCTTGATATATTTGATACCTTACGGTAGCAGCTGTTTTTTAGTGTTTTTGATCCTAGCCTTTTGTTGCTTGTATAGTTTAAAAGTCGCTAAGATATTTAATCACTGCAAAGTTAGTTTTTTTTTGTGACTTAATAGAAAGTCGCCTAAAAAGGATTTCAGTTGCCGTGTTAAATATTTGCCTTTATTTAACTCTACAAAGAAAACTGAATTGAGCAATCGCTGAAAACGCGCACAAAATTACAATAAACCTTCGATTTGAGGAGGGAACGAATCATCAAATGAATAAAAGATGCTATTATTTTCAGCTTCACACAACACAAACGTTGCCGCGAAAGAACGAAGCAGAAATCGAAGCTCTGTGCCTTAAACTGCAGCAAATCAAGAGCTCCTTCAAAAAATAGGCTCTCACACATACGACAAGACATGTTTGTCGTCTTATAAGTTTTTCGTGAACGTTGTACGGAAAATCTTGAAATATCAGCAAATATATTTTTTTTATTTAATGGCAATTTTTTTCAGTGTCTGCCGCAGTAAAGATTTCTCGTTCAACAAATCATAATGTATTTTTATAAATAAATTTTGTGCATGAAACGTAGTTATAGACAAGGATAAAAAGGCCGGGTTGCACTCCGGGAGTGCCGGCTGAAGTGAAAACTTGCATTTTTGAATATTATGCTTCTTGTAAGGGTCAATCATGGGTCAATCGCGCCATTGCTCGCGTACTTCTATGATGTCACTGAAAAAAAACCCGTATTTTAATAACAATACGGTTGACAGTTGACGCTTTTTCAATCAGGCTACAGATAGACGCGAGTTTAACATTTTTTACCCATCTAAAAAAGTGCCAAGCGCCGCTAAAGAAGTTTTCACTTCAAAAATTTCTTCTCAGTTGCAAAATGATTATGGACATCAACGGATAAACTCACGTTTCATATGGACGGCATCACGGCTCGGCACGGTTTTATCCGTTGATGTACAACGACTCGTGAGTGTATGTGTAACACTCACGAGTCGTTTAGTGATAAAATTGCAAAATGATTGTTTTCTATATACCTCGTATTCTATTCACCTGATATTCTCTTCCCACAACAGCCATTCATAAATTAAAGATCTCACTTTACATTAAGAGCTCACAGAAATAAAAGGTGAAATAGTAGATTGTATCACAAGGCTGTAAAATAATATTTTTAAGGCTGTAGAACTCTTGGAGAGCGTGGACTGTAGTGTTTTGAGGGGCTGGTCTTCTTCAATGATACTCCGCAGTAGAAATTATAAATATAGACTTTTATTGCGCACTTTGAATACAGCGATGTTGTAATGGACGATTCAAGACTGGGGCTGCCAGACCAACTATATAAAAATATCAAGATTTGTGTTGCCAGCAACATACTGCGGCCCAGGAGAAATGGAAATAGAGTCAAAATTTAACAAAAATAAATTCACAAGTCGGTTTTAGTCTTTTAAATTAAGTATTTAAGAGAAACTGTATTGACTCTGTAATACATTACATTATTTTAACCAGAAAAGTGGTTTTCTTTTTTACCAATTAAAATAGAAACTTGAGTAACTTCTTAAGCACATAAGAACTTATTAGCCATTGCGTAGTACACACACGAAAAACAATCTTATACATTTTGAGTACTATGCAACTGCAACAAAATCTACCTAATTAATACTGATACCTACTTAGTGAACAAAACTAAATGGGTTTACAATTTCAAAACTAGATCTTCTTACTAAGTAGGAACCATTGTATGTCGAAACTTAGAACTATAGTTTTTAAGCTAAATAATGAGTACGAGTAGTAGATACAGATTATAACCACAGTGTTAATGTATTCCATAAAACTCATAATAGCTAGTTTTACAAGAAACCATTTTTTATGATAAAATTGTAGTTCATGGTTTTTATGGAAACTATTACACAGTAAAAAATGTTTGAGGATAAGAAGTATCCTTTTACATATGGAAAAAATTCCTTTACACATGAGAAAATATCTTTTTTACATGGAAAAACATTTTATACTGTAATGTATAACTTAAACTAAAGCAATAATGAATCACATATTACTTTTCAATAGGAAGTACACTAATGCTCATCAATGACCTAGTATACAATTTTCCATCAGCTGTTTTCAGCTGGAAGGCTCTGACCTTGCCGTCATGACCGGGAAAAACCTTCACGACCCGTGCCATGGGCCACACCAACGGTGGAGAGTTAGGCTCTCTCATAAGCACAAGACTACCTACAGTGACATTAGGCACTGGACTACACCATTTATTCCTATGTTGTAGTGAATTTAAATAGTACTTATACCAAGCTTTAAAAAATCGTTGTTTTAATTGAGTACATATTTGCCAAAAACCAAGCCTGTTAGTGTTAACGTCAGAGAGATCTGGTTCTGGGTACATCGTTAGGGCTGTCCCTATTAAGAAATGACCGGGTGTAAGATAACAATAGTCATTAATGTCCTCTGAGAGAGGTAAAATCGGACGTGAATTAAGAACAGCTTCTATTTGACACAATACTGTATGTAGTTGTTCATACGTTAAAAGGGCATCTAAAACAATACGTTTTAAGTGATACTTCATTGCTTTCACTGACGCCTCCGCTAACCCGGAAAATATCGGCGCAAAACTGGGCGCAAAATGGAATCTGATATTTTCTTTCGCAGCGTAAGCTTGCACAAGCGTCTGGTGATTAGCAGAATTATGCAGCTTGTACAGCTCAGCAAGCTGGTTCCTTGCCCCACGAAAATTGCTACCGTTATCGCAAAATACGTCGCTGGGCAAGCCTCGTCTACTTATAAATCGCTTGAAGCATGCTAAAAACGAATCGGTCGTTAGATCTGAAGACAATTCTAAATGAATTGCTTTCGTGACAAAGCAAACAAATACGCATACGTAACCTTTGCCAACTATTGATTTTCTTACTCTCGAATTTTTTACTTGGACTGGCCCAGCGAAGTCGATGCCGACTTTTTGAAACGGTCTACACGCCGTTACGCGCTGCTGAGGCAAGGATCCCATCAGTTGCTTTGCTGCACCAGCTTTGAGCCTGAAACATACCAAACATTTATGCGTTACTTTTTTAACCTGTCGTATTCCATTAATTAGCCAATATTTTTGATTTAGGTTTGCTAATAACGACTTCGGCCCAACATGTAACAACTTGATATGTTCGCCCTGTATAATAAGCTGAGTTATGCGAGAGTTTTTTGGTAAAATTATAGGATGTTTCTGAGACAGTGGTATATCGGCGTTATCTAATCGACCTCCTACCCTTAGCAAGCCATCTTTATCTAAGAAGGGATGAAGAGATTTCAGAGGGTTTCGCACACAGTTGCCCTTACGCAGTGAGCCTATTTCATCAGCAAAATGAATAGACTGCTCATGATTAATAATGAGGTGCAACGCATGTTGTAACTCATCAGCACTTAAAGCTTTATCCTTTACTTTAGTACTGCTTTTTAGATTGTTATAGAATCTAAAAACATACGCGATTACTCGTGTCATTTTATCAATGTCAGAATATTTGTCGAGTATTTTTGTAATGTCATCGTCATGAGGAGACGCTGTTAGAGATACTTTCGCTGGCGTGGGAACTTTCATCTACGGTAAATCTTCAGGTAAGTCTAGACTTTTATTAAAATTATACTCGCATTGTAAAAATGCAGGTCCCTGCCACCAAAGAGAATAGGTCGGCAGCTCCTGAGGACTGATGCCTCTACTTATCAGATCAGCTGGGTTATCTGCCGAAGGCACATAGAGCCAGGTCCATTTACCGCTCTTTTGTTGAATAACACTCACTCTGTTCGATACGTAAGCTAGAAGTTTTGTAGCCTCCGTGTTAATCCAAGCGAGAGTTATTTTCGAATCAGTAAATAGATAAACATCATCTATTTTGATGCTTTTACATAGAGTATCATATACCTTCTCTGTCAACATAAACAGAAGCAGACAAGCATTGAGCTCTAATCGAGGAACCGTTAAAGCATTTACACGTGGATTAACACGTGACTTCGAACATAGTAAGTACAATTCAGCCTTACCATTCTTGTCGACCACGCGTAGGTATAAACAGCAACCGTAGCCAGTTGTACTCGATGCATCAGCAAAACCGATGAGCTGCACCGCCGCTGCGTTGTCAGTTCTGACGTGTCGATCTAAAGTCGTAAGCTCCATAGCAACCAAACTGTTAGTGAATTCTAGCCACTCGTCGACTAAGTCTTTAGGTATAGGATCGTCCCACCCTTTGTTACGTGCATCGATTTTTTGCATAAAACTTTTAGCCCTCATCAGAATAGGACTAGCAAATCCCATCGGGTCATAAAACTTTGCTATATAGCTTAACCCTTAAATGCATAATGTATCAAAAACGAAACCCTAATATTTTCGAACAATATTTGTTTGCTGAACGTATTTTGAAGACTAGGCTGTATGAAATTAAGCCTTTTGCACTATTGAGATTAAAAAAATATAACTTTTTGTCTTTGGTCAGCCATTTTTTCTGATTGACAACTGTCAAAAAGTTTTCGCGGCGCAAGTTTACGAACTGCTACCAAAGTTTAGATTTCATCCGAGGTTTTCCAAGAAATCTGGCGATAAATTTCACCAAAAATATATGCAATGTCAAGGTAAGTGTTTGAATTTATTGTAGATTTATGTATTTTGAGCAGATAACGCAGTTTTTATTTACAAAACTACAGTTTTTAATTTGTATCAAATTTGATACACCATGCATATTTGGTATGAACTTATGAACTTATATACTTACTAGGGTTGGCCACAGTTTGGTGCTATGTTCTCTTCTTTTCTTCTTCTTGGTTTTACTTTGAAACTTTTTTTTCAGAAATACGAAAAAGAAATTGACTGACAATGATATATCAACCTACTTAAGTCGGTTAGAAGCTGGAGAGGTTTCAGAAGATGATGCAGAATCCGACGGAGATGACTTGGAGTTTTTCCAAACTCGCGAGGATTTACAAGCCGTCCTTGATGGATCAGAAGGGGAAGAAGAAGAAGACGGACATACACAAAATGAAGAACAGGTAAACAACGAGGACTGTTTAGATCCTCCGTTGATTCAGGACCATGAAGATGTTCAACAGCCTTCAACGTTGGAGCGTAATGAGCTTCGTCGATTAAATACACGCAACCTGGTTTGGAGAAAACGCTCTTTAGAGTATAAAGAAGACTTAGTAACGTTTCTGGGTAGTACTAATTTTGGTCCAGAGCTCTTGAGATTAGAAACTCCATTTCAGTTCTTCTCTCATTACTTTACAGATGACCTATTACAAAAAATTGTTGAAGAAACCACAAGGTATTCTGTGCAGTCCAATCCTGACCGGCCTGATACTGTGAGCCTTGTCGAGCTACGGAAATATTTCGGAATTCTAATATTCATGTCTGTCTATCATTATCCCAGCGTAAGGGCCTACTGGAGCAAAAAATTTGGATTCAGACCAATAATTGAAGCTATGCCTGTAAACAGATTTGAAAAAATAAGACGCATATTACATTTCAATGATAACACCTTACATAAACCACGAGATCATCCCAACCACGATAAACTGCACAAGATTAGACCTGTAATAGACCACTTGTCTACCAAGTTCTCTAGTGTACCTATGGATCAACGTCTTTCTGTAGATGAGCAAATGTGCGCGACTAAAATAAGCCATTTCATGAAACAATATTTGCCAAACAAGCCCCACAAATGGGGATTCAAGCTTTTTGCCTTATGCTCTTTGGCTGGATATTGCTATAACTTCATTATATACTCAGGAACAGACAATGACCCTATGCTATCTAATGAACCTGACATCGGAGTGACCGGTAACACGGTGATAAAACTAACGCGAGGAGTTCCACGAATGTTGAACCACATAATTTACTTTGATCTGAGGTCTGCTGGAAGACATTTCTATATCGAAATAAGTAGTACCTGTTGTGTCGTCTTTCTATATGTATTGTCCACTGTATTTTTCTTGTGTGCAATAAACAATAATAATAATAATAATAATAATTGATAATTACTATACCTCATTACCACTCCTGCATTACATGGTGAAAGAAGGCATATGGTGCTTAGGTACCGTACAGCTGAACCGCCTAGGGGCATCTTGCAAGTTACCTAAAAAAGCACAGGTGATGAAGACATCTGTTCCCCGGGGATCTTACGATGAATGCATGACAAGTTTTGACGGTGTGGATTTCTCTGCAGTTAGTTGGAAGGACAACAAACAAGTGACATTACTCTCCACGTGCATTGGTACAATAGATAGATATGACAAGAAATAAAAGAAGAAGGTGCCCATTACATGCCCGAAAATAATTAAAGAATACAACGCTCACATGGGTGGCGTCGACCTGATGGATTCATTCCTAGGGCGATACCGAATAAAAGTAAAATCTCGTAAATGGTACATGAGAATTTTCTACCATTTACTTGATCTTTTTGTAATCAACTCTTGGATCCTATATAAAAAAGTGTCCGCAAAAAAAAACATAAACCCTAAGGAGACTCTAAATTTGGCAGAGTTTAGGTCTGAACTCGCCGACGCTTGTTGTAAATACGGAGACTACGTCGTACCATCTCGAGGCCGCCCGAGCAGAAGTATTTCTGAGGAACCACCACCAAAAAGAAAAAATATACAGCAGGTGATGCCAACAAGGGATGTCCGCTTCGATGGCGTAGATCACATGCAAGTGAGACAGCAGAATCGCATGCGATGCATGATGCCAGGTTGCAAGCTTCTGAGCAGTATTATGTGTTTAAAGTGCAAGGTATATTTGTGCTCAAACCAAAAAACAGCAGATTGTTTTAACGATTTTCATACATATAATTAAGTATAAAAAATAAAATTATGTTGTTTTATTTGAATTTTACCTGGTTTAGAAGAAGTAAAAAGAAGAAGAATAACAGAAAAGAGCATAGAGGAAAACTGAAGCAGATTTTGCATTATGTATCAAAATTGATACAATGTAATTTTCCCCAAAAAAAAGGTTTTCGCGCTGAGTAGGATTTTTTTAAACATTTTTCCCTAAATCTAGAACATTATTTTATATAACATATATTTTTTTCTATAACTTTTAAGATGTTATGCATTTAAGGGTTAACACTTCCCTTTTTGTTAGCAACTTGTCGCCGAAAGGTTCTGGATTGTTTATAATAAAACAGTCATTTTTAATGTCAAAAGTCAACCCTAAAGCTGTCATGCTATAGTCACCCTTTTGAAAGTCAAGTTGACTGAACTGTTGTTTAGATGTCTGCTAGCACACTTGGGGTGTTAGAAGCCCACTTGTGCAGACTAAAGCTCCCATGACTCAACATCTCACATAATTGTCGCTTAGCTTCAAGCAATTTGTGCATATCTGAGCATGAATATAAAATGTCATCGACATAAGTACAATTTTTTAAAATAAATGATGCCAGTGGTAGCTCATGCTCGTGTCTTTGTGCAAGTTCGAGTAAGCAGCGTGTGGCCAAATAGCTTGAAGATTTCATGCCGTAGGTGACAGTATCGAGAAGAATACATTTCATAGGCTGATTAGGGTTGTCGCGCCATAAAATGTTCTGGAGTGAAGTATGTTCCGGATTCACCAATATATTTCTGAACATCTTCCTAATGTCTGAACTTAGTGTGAATTCCCCAAATCTGAACAGTAAAATTATGTCAAACAATTCCTTTTGTACGGTGGGTCCGTTCAATAATATATCGTTCAATGAAATCTTATTGCTTGTCTTCATTGCGAGCGGGTGCTCTTGTTCTGCGGGTTTACTAAAATATGATGAGGACAGAAATAGACTGCATCCTCATTGAAGTTGTAGGAACCAATGTCTACATAGTGGCCATGACCAAGGTCCACATATTCATCGATGAACGCTTGATAGGCGGATAGCAAATTTATATTTTTTTGCAATCTTTTTTCAAGACTGAGAAATCTATGTAAAGCTAAATCAAAGAATTGCCCAGAGTTTGATTTACATTGCTGGTTTCCAGCTTTAATGGCAAATCAACACAAAATTTGTTGTTTTCTAATTTGACAGTTTTTTCAAAAATATGATACGATATACGATACGATACGATGACGATACTACAACAAAATACCTGACAATATAGTGCAATTACCTGAGAGAAAGTTTAAAGAATGTGTAAAGCAAACGTTATGTAAAAAAGCTTACTATAGATTGGATGACTATATGAATGACAAAGAGGTATGGTGCTCTGATATTCCAGCGAAACACAAGAAACACATTGTAAAAAGCCGACTCTTAAAGTAGGCCGTGCTGCAGTGGTTTCTTGCCGTTTCTTTTACGCTGCCATAGCACGATCCGAAACGGCGTAGACTCGCTCTATTTGCATTGTATTCTGCATGACATTCAATAAGTATTCTGTAAAGAATCTACATTGAATAAAATTATCTGAATCTGAATCTGAATCTGAATCTATGCTCAGCTAATTGTTGCTCTGAATCCCCTTCTATTAATAATTCCGGAACGCGCTCCACCTCCCAGAACTTCTTGATACTGTCACTCACATCAGAGTCACAGTTTGCACAAACAAGCGATACAACCTGATTTTTTATTATGCTGGATGCCAATCCTCCTGCAATGACGTGGCCGAGCTTTGTGTTGAAAATACTAGGTGATGCTGATGTAGACTGGTCATTGCGCGCAGTTGAGGCTGACTGCTCCTCAGTTGGCACCAGAATCTGAAAAAATACATCAGCTCCTATCAGTAAATTGATCTCGGATGGCTGATAAAAAGTTGTGTCAGCAAGGGTGACACCAGCAGGTATATTGATCTGCTTCAAATTGACCGGCTTTTGTGGCAGCTTGCAAGTTATCTTGTCAACCACATGACAGTTGATAAGAGTGTTAAATGGGGAAACCAGTGAATGAAGTTGTAGCGGCATACAATAACTTAATTTGTTCTGGTTTTCTGTCACACCAATGAGGTTAATGTCTGCTCGCTCAGATGTAAAACCCAAGACCTCAACGGCCTTCGTAGTGACCAAAGATACTTGTGAACCAGAATCTAAAATGCACTTGATATGTACTTCTCTTCCATCCTTTGCAAAGACTTTAACGCGAGCTGTGGGAATTAATACATTATTCGCAGCGTCCCCAGACAACAGGACGACTGGTTTCTGCTCGTCTTCGGGGTGCAACAGTGTGTTATGACCTTTTTTGCACTGTGCACATCTAAAGTGGAATTTACATTTACCATTATGTTGATTGAGACATATGCTGCATAGGCAAGCTTCTTTAGCAAAGGCAATTTTATCCTTTGATGGTAAAAGTTTAAATTTTGGACAAGAAAATAATTTGTGGTTGCACTTACAGAATGCACAATCCATTGCTGCTGCCGTCGTCGTTGTCATTGATACTTTACGTGGCCTTGCACAGGCTGAAGTGGCTGCTTGATGCTTATTAGGTTGCTCAGAATATTCTGGACGCACGTCGCTATTCTCCAAGGCCAAGGCGCGTTTCTCCATATAGCCTAAAAAATGCTCAACCGTTGGATCCTCCTCCTGGTCTCTCTCCATTTGGTAAGCTCTGGAGCTATAAACATCCAGTTTTCTGGTAAGGACTCCCAGAAGAATAGGATTCCAAGAAGACACCTCCGCCTCTAAGTTTTTGAGTGCGGCAAGTGTTTGGCGCACCTCTGCAACAAATTCCCTAATATGGTTAGCACCACAAAATTTAGGAAGGCCCTGCAAATCTAACAGAGTGTTCCTATATTTGTTATAGTAACGTTTTTCTAATAAACGCCTCGCTTCCTCATAACTCTCACTGACAAACGGCAGGTTTTTTATTAAATCGTAAGGCTGATCCTTAAGGAACATCCTAGTAATATAGTTTCTGAACATTGTCCAGGCTTTTGTCATTATGGATGATAGACTTGAAAATCTCAATGAAAGATACGTATTCTGAATATCTACCGGTAAATGTTGGTATGTTCACACTAGGCAATTTTGCCCTAGCTACAGTACTACATGTTGACTCAGGCTTCTGGTTTTGCTGTTCCTGAGCAGCTCTCTGCTTTATACTTTCGTTCAAAACGGTAAGTACATGATAATACTTATTTTCTACTTCTAATATATTTTCGGAATCAGACGAGCTTAATGTCAAGATCTTTTTGTTGTAATCTTCATATTCATTAAAGCACGAGAGTAGTTTGTCGCGCTTAGCAATCAATTCTTCCACGGAGCTGATCTTGACATCATTCTCGTTTGACACGAAATTACAAAGCCTAGTTATCGTACCTTTAACGTAGCCTCGACCGGCTATTAAAGCTTTTTCATCCATAATGGTTTATAAAACTATAATCCACACAACCCGTTTTAAATGTTTTAGCACTACCAATCGCAATAGCACCTATTAAAAATCGCGAACAAGTCAGAAATCTTCCTACGACACAGGAAAGACAAATAAAATGGCCGATCTTGTTCGATTTGCGGTTGTGCTCGTCTCGTGAAACGTGTTTCGATGGCGCCGTGGAAATCTCGCGCTGATTGGTCGAAAAACACACTTCAATGCTGCCAACCTGACGATAAGACACGTTCAGTTTCAACTGGCCGTGAATGTTGCGCCTGCGTTGGGCAGTGGGACCCAATTTTTCAATCCAACTTGTAGGGTGATGAATTTGCTGCCTACGCGCAACAAGTGAGTGTTGCCCGCACAAAAAAATAAAATGAATCTTGAATGCTGCTTGAACGGAACAAAGAAATTGCATTCACGCGCCACGTAGGTGTCACCTTGATTTGACCTTTGCAGGTTGGAATGCTACAATGATGAATCCTGATCTTCCGTCTTGAAATCTTGGGAATGGGACGTAAATTCTTCTTGCAGCAAATACTTGATGTGCTTCGCAAGTATGCCGGTCGCCTTCCCCGCCTTCTTGCGCTGTTGCTTCGTCGTACCTTTGACGTAGCGTGCGAAGTCCGTATCTTGCGGTTTTCTTGAATCGCTGGTGAGAATGGACCATGTAGAACTCTTGGAGAGCGTGGACTGTAGTGTTTTGAGGGGCTGGTCTTCTTCAATGATACTCCGCAGTAGAAATTATAAATATAGACTTTTATTGCGCACTTTGAATACAGCGATGTTGTAATGGACGATTCAAGACTGGGGTTGCCAGACCAACTATATAAAAATATCAAGATTTGTGTTGCCAGCAACAAAGGAAAGGGGGCTATTTTGAATCCAGAGCGAAGTGAAGGATTCTTGAGTAGAATCCCGAGCATGGCGAGGGATTCTAAAGTAGAATCCTAAACGTAGCGAGGGATTCAATAGGTCACCCAAGGTAAAAATATTTTTGCTGCCGCGTAATACACTCTACTTTTCATCTCCCTCTAAGAGAAAAGAATAAGAGGCTCATTAAGTCACACTCGTCATTTATTTTAAACAAAAAATACCATTACAATATTATTACTTGATGAAACAATACTAAAAATCATATTAAGTATTATTTGTAACCACTGAAAATGTTATTGACATTTTTGTATCGACTAGGAACAGAACCTCTTTGGTTGGTAGTCTTGTTTTCATTTCAAGTATATCTCTTTTTTTATATTCATAATAATTTTAATAGTGCAACCAGCCAGTATCATTTTTCATACAATATATTGGTTCGAGTTCTATGGTTGACCTAAAATATCCCTATGGTGGACCTAAATTCAAATTTTAAATCCCATTTTTACCCGCTACGAAAGTCTCTTGCAGAAAACAGCTATTTTATTCGCCTTTATTGACGAACCGTTCAGCGATTTTCGAATAGATGGGATGAAAAGTATTTTTTATAATGTATACGATGTCTTAATGATCAAAAATCCAAAACTCATCATACTTTTTTAACCCATGGGCCCGCGAGTTGATTTTTATACCAATGCATAGAACTCGGAGCAGTAAAGTTTAGCCAGAAGAGTGATTACTTGCACAGTAGACTAGGGAGGAATAGTAGGAAGCCGAGGAGAGGAACAAACGTGTAATCTGAGCTTTCTTAAGAATGCCTATTTCAAATTTGAAGAATTCCTCCCGTGGTCAGTCCAGCGTAGTGAGAAGAAAGTTCCCACTTTCTCCCCGCAAGCAAGCGAATATTATTGTATTACTATCGTCTCTACGATCAAAGCCGTTGATGACACATACAACGGCTGATGGCTGGAAGCCGGGCCCCTCCTTTGATATAGCTATCACGGGAAGAGAATACCGGAAGTAGCATTTACGACGCAAACAACGGCTGATGGCTGGAAGCCGGGCCCCTCCTTTGATATAGCTATCACGGGAAGAGAATACCGGAAGTAGCATTTACTATTCACTAACTTTTTAATCTCTTCACTTTATTCCAATAAGTATTTTAAATTATTATAAGATCAAATATTTTATTACGTATGATTTTTTTTATATTTTATAATTTCTCAATAATAATAATCTTAATGTGATATTAATTATACTATACTAGTCAATTTAAACAAAATGGTGCTGATAAATTTATAACTAAGCTTAGATAGGATATTGAAAAAAACCGGCCAAGTGCGAGTTGGACTCGCGCACTGAGGGTTCCGTACCACCACATAATCATAATTGTAGTAGTTGAAATTTCAGTAAGTTAATGTGCTAGATTTTTTGAGTCCGACACGCGCTGGACCAAATTTTATTATTTGTTATTATTTTATAGCTTATGAACTATAAACATACCAATTTTAAATTTTGTAAGTGTTCCCGTTTTTAAAATAGAACTAAAACAAAAATCGCCTCCTCAACCATCCAACTTGACCCCTCTCTTATATGAATGTTCTTGAAATGGGAGCTCACCACAATTGGTTACCATTAGTTGTGAGTAAAGTTGTAAAATTTAATGATTTTAGACTTTTCCCTTTATTTGTACTGTGAGACCTAGCTTCTTGCCAAATTTCATAATTTTAGGTCAACGGGAAGTACCCTGTAGGTTTTCCTTTTTTGCATAAATGTATGGAGATGAGGACATAAAATGACATATCTTTTGATTGCCAAGCCAAATCTTAAACTTCAATTTTATCCTAATTTATCTGCCTTGTGTAAATAATTCGACTTCTAAAATTTAAATGATATATTTTACAAATAACAAACCTTGTTATAGCAAAAAAAGTAAAAAAAAAGTGTTGTAAATTTATTTTAGAATGTTGTGCGTTCTTATAAACAAATTTTAAGATTATTAACAGAAATTGGCATCCATTTAAATATCACTTCTTTTGTTGGTGAAGTGAACAACCACGCATATTCTTTATAATGAACTTGGCTTCCATTACATTGCTTGGCTTCTTGTTTTTATTACATTTATGTTTTTAGTGGGATATCATTACTTTTTGTAAAGAATTATCATTGTTATTTATACAGGGTGTTAATTTGATTGCGTGCCATAGCTTAAGAGGTGGTTCAGTAACGATAAAGAAACTAAAAAAAAATATTTAAAAAAATCCTACAAAAAAAAAACCAACTGAACTAACGCGGCAATGACCGCGCGAATGGGCGCGCTATCAAAAGCGCGCGAAAGAGTTTCAGTTACGTAGTCGTCATGGAGATCTTTAGGGGAGGCCTATGTCCAGCAGTGGACGTCTTTCGGCTGATATGATGATGATGTGCCTGCTTTATTCACTGATACTCGCGCGCTTGCGACGTTGCTCCGCGTTGGTTAAGTTTCAATGCAGTTTAAGTTTTTTTTTCAGTAGGATTTTTTTTTATATTTTTTTTGTGTTCCTCTATCGTAACTGAAACACCCCTTAAGCTATGGCACGCAATTAAATTAACACCCTGTATATAGGGTGACTTTTAATTAGTTCTTGATAGCAAAAGATGTGCATGTACTCATGAAACTGAACAACTTTTCCTAAGGAACATAGGTCGAAATACGAAAAACCAAATTTGACCTCCCATACAAAATGCACTATCAGCTGATGCAGTTTCTATGGGAGGTCAAAACTTGATTTTCGTATTTCGACCTATGTTCCTTGGGGAAAGTTGTTCAGTAAGTATCATGAGTACATGCATGCCTTTTTGTATCAAGAACGAATTAAAAGTCAACCTATATTAATCCTTTTTTCTTCGTTTATTAAGATGTACCAATGTATTTGTATAGACGTACTCTAAGCAAAATCTACCGCTTACTTATACACAATTGACTTAAGGTAAGTACAGGCACAAGCAAGTCAAGCTAGACAAATTACACTTTACATTATACTTTTTATTGTCATTACTCCAATACTCGTAGGAACTAACGTTGCGCTGCGAGTCTCAAGCTTGAACTGCTGTTGACTATACACAAGGCTGCACGTCAGTGGAAACACTTTGACCTTGAGCGGCCGGGTCTATTTTCACGTGGAAGGGTCAATGCACACGGAGGAAAAAGCTTAGGGTCCATGCACACGAAGTCCGCAAAGCGTGTGTAGAGCCATTTTGCCCCTCGTATGCGTAATCCTTAGGATTGTTTATGGTTCGATTTTTGCATGCACTTGAATAATAAAATCGCTCCTTAGTGACCTAGGATTACAGACTAAAAGGCTCATCTTCACATTGACCCATGATACGAGCAAATACGCACGTGTTCGGCTATGTTTGCCAAAGGGCTTGTGCCAGAAACACCTTTGTCTCTATTTGGCCATCATTGCATATATTACATATGGAGAACTGTGGTCTCTGCCTACCCCGACGGGAACAAGGCGTGATGTTATGTCCCTGTCCCTGCAAACCTCTCGGGTGGTTACTCAACCCATAATCCTAAGTAGGACTACTGTTGATGGGGTTTGCCTAGTGGCAACACTAGCTTTAAGCTTTTTAAAAAGTAAGTCTGTCATTCTGCTGTCTTCCCTGTTCGTGTTTGAGCGCTAATAAAAATGCTTTGTTAAGTGATATTAAATCTTTAATTATTATCCAAGACGGGTGACAATCGGCAAAACATGGTATCAGGTGGGTTACCGCCGCTCCCTGAAATGCAATTCAGTGGGAACTTATCCAAAAATTTCAAGGATTGGAACCAAAGATTCGAAATATATTTAGTGGCTAATGGCCTCGAAGAGGCAAGTGACAAGCGTCGCGTAAATATTTTATTAAATTTCATCGGCCAGAAAGGCTTACAGATTTACAACTCATTTAATATAACGAATGAGGAAAAATTTGACGTAGTAAAAAAGAAATTCGAGGACTATTTTTCACCTAGAAAGTCTATAATAATTCAAAGAAACGAGTTTTTTACAATCTCGCAAGGCAACATGACGCTAGAAGATTACTTTCAAAGAGTAATTAACCTAGGAATATCGTGTGAGTTTGATACACTGCGAGAAAACCTCACAGTAAGCAAAATAATAGCTGGACTTGATAAAAAATATAATAACCTAAAAACAAGACTTATGGCAGAAGATGTGAAAAAATTGACCCTGGACTATGTTATGCAGTTTTTACTAAGTGCTGAGGCATCAAGGAAATATGTCGATGATATGGAGAACCGGAATGAGCATGACAACATGAATGACCAAAATGTTTTCTACACAGGGAAAACCAAAAAGAAAATAACTAATTGTCGAAACTGTGGACAATCACATGATATTAATAACTGCCCTGCCTTCGGAAAGACATGTTTTCGTTGCGAAAAGGCCAATCATTTTAGTAACATGTGCCGCACTAGCCCTCAGAATAGGAGGAACAGACAAAAACATGTCAATGTGGTGGAAGAAAATGTTGACAACTCGGTTGACAATAATCAAGATGGCCATGATTTTTTTATAGGTTATGCTACTACAGGTAACGAGATAACTCAAGAGTTCACGGTGAAAAACAATCAGATCCCAATAAAAATGGACACAGGTGCTGCATGTAATGTTATAGGAAGTGAGGTATGTAAAAAACTTGGTGTCAAGGACTTTGAAATTCAGCCATGTAATAAGAATGTGATACAACTTGATGGCAAAAGTGTTCCAGTTAGGGGTACTTGTCTGCTAGAAATAATTCATCCTAACAAAAATAAATACAATGTAAAATTTATTGTTATTGAGGGATCAGTACCTACTTTGTTAGGTTGCAAAACTTGTCTTAAATTTAATTTTGTGGCTGCAAATACCAACCTTGTAAATGTTCATAGTTTGATGTGTCATGATAATAAAACACAGGAAATGATTAATAGTTTAAAAAATGATTTCAGTGAACTGTTTGATGGAGGTCTTGGTTGCTTGCCCGGCTCTGTTAAAATTCAACTAAGTGAGGATGCGGTCCCAGTAGCATAAGCTGCACGACGTGTTCCTTTTTCATTGCTGCCTGAACTACAAGAAGAACTATCAAAAATGGAGTCAATGGGTGTAATTGAAAAAGTAGAGAAGCCTACCAAATGGGTAAATAATCTAGTTCTTGTTAGGAGACCTAACGGTAAGCTCAGGATATGCATAGACACAAGAGCACTAAATAAATTTATAGCACAGCCAAAATACCAGTTGCCTACTCTTGACGAGATAAAAAGTAAAATGCAAAATGCAAAATTTTTCGCATTACTAGATGCTTCAAATGGCTTTTAGATGCTCAATTTGGACGAAAAGAGCTCGGATCTATGCACATTCATCACACCGTTCGGTCGGTATAGGTTCAGGAGGCTGCCATTTGGGGTGAGTTCGGCTCCTGAAGAATTCTGCAGAATAATGAACCAATTATTTGAAAATGTTGAAGGAGTAATTCCATATTTGGACGATTTGTGCATTTATGCAGAGTCTATCGAGCAACTAAATGAAAGAATTAGAAAAGTTTTGGAAATTGCATTTAAAAATGGTATTAAACTCAATGAAAACAAATGCAAGTTCTTCATGACTGAATTACTTTTTGTGGGTCATATTTTCAATGCAAGTGGTGTCTCTCCTGATCCTTGTAAAATACAGGCAGTTATGAATATGGAACGACCGAAATGCAGAAAAGATCTAGAAAGATTCCTTGGGATGTGCAATTATCTTTCTCGATTCATACCAAATTACTCAAAACTAACAGAGCCACTACGAACATTACTGAAAAAGGAAGCAATTTTCACCTGGGACAGCAACCAAGAACAATCATTGGAGATGTTAAAAAAGGCTTTGTGTAGCAGTCCATGCTTAATTTACTTTGATACTAACAAAGATATTGTGTTATCGGTAGATAGTTCATCAACAGCATTGGGTGCTGTGATTTTACAAAATAATAAACCTGTTGCCTTTGGGTCCCGAGCTTTATCTATGACAGAACAAAATTATTGTCAACTAGAGAAAGAAATGTTGGCAATTGTCTATGGCTGTTATAAAATGCATCAATACATTTATGGTCGTAAAGTGCTTGTGGAAACTGACCATAAGCCCCTGGAAACGTTATTTAAAAAACCATTGCATAAAGTACCAGCACGCCTGCAGAGGATGATGATGGCTGTTCAAGGTTATAATTTGGAAGTGAGATATAACCTGGCAGATTTCTATTTATTGCTGATACCTTATCTCGCAGCTGCTCACAAAACGTTGAGAAAAAATTTAAGCTGCTGAATGAAAATATTGTATGTCATGTAAAATTACAAAGAGATTGCTTGCCCATATCAAATAAACAACTAATTAAAATACAAAATGAAACAAAATCAGATCCTCTATTAAGGCAAATTATAGATTACATAAAGTTTGGATGGCCAACAAACATACATGATCTGAGTCAGAAAGCCCGAATATTCTGGACTTTCCGGGATGAGTTAAGTGTTTTGGATGGTATCATTTTGAAAAGCAATTTAATTTTGATACCAGACTCTTTGAAAACAGAAATAATGAAAATAATTCATGATGGACATGTAGGCGTAAGCACATGTAAAATTAGAGCCAGAACATGTGTGTTTTGGCCTGATATCAATAAAGATTTGGAGTTGTATGTAAGTCAGTGTGAACCTTGTGCAAAATACAAACCGAATTTACAAAAAGAACCTTTAATAAATCATTCCATAGAAATACTTCCCTGGCACAAGGTTGGCATTGATATATGCACACTAGAAAGCAAAGACTACTTGGTGTTAATGGATTACTATTCTAAGTATATCGAGGTGTGTAAACTTGATAACTTATCAAGTGATTGTGTTATTATCAACTGTAAATCAGTTTTTGCCAGACATGGTATACCGGCCTCGGTGGTTACAGACTGTGGCACACAGTTTACATCTGATAAATTTAAAGAATTTTCAGAGCTTTATAAATTCGATCATATCAAAACAAGTCCAAAGCACTCACAATCCAATGGTCAAAGTTAGAGTGGCGTTAAAATTTTTAAAAACATATTAAAAAAATGCAACGATGGATCAGATCCGTACTTAGGTCTGTTGAATTACAGGAACACACCAAAGCCGTATATGCCATCTCCCGCACAATTGCTTTTCTCAAGAAATTTAAATTCACTGCTGCCAATTCCTAAAAGTCAGTTAAAACCTAAAATTTCATATTGTCAGAAAAAATATTTTAACCACTTGGACAGTGTTAAGAAATATTATGACAAAAATGCTAAACCATTGTCCGAGTTGAATGCTGGCCAGCATGTGTACTTCAAGAAAACTCTTGATGCAAAATGGGTCCCAGGTAAAGTTCTTGAAAATTGTGATGAACCACGATCCTATTTGGTGGGGGATGAAGCAGGTAATATTTACAAAAGAAATAGAAAGTACATGAGCAATCGCCCTGGGTTCAACTCTGACTCTAATTGTATTAATAACACCTGTAAGCCTAATTCTAATATGGATGATTATTTAAAAAATAAACCTAACTCTAATAAGGATGATTATTTTAGTCATTTTGAGACTGTGCCTGATGTTACAATCCATGATGAAGCTGAACATAACTGTCAGGGAAATTTAGAGCTTGATGCTAAAGAAGCAGCTCTGAATAAAAATATTAACAGTGGAACATCGGTTGTGATTTCGGACACAAGTTCAGAAAAATCATTTGATTGTAATTTAAGTTTATCATCTTTGGCCTCTTTGCAGAGAAGTTTGTCTGAGAATATTCTTGAGACAGCTAATGATGAGATAGAGGAGTCATCGGCAGCCTCTCTGCAGAGGAGTTTATCTGAAAATTGTATAGAATCTGAATATGTTACTAGAAGCGGCCGTACTGTCAGAAAACCTATTAAGTTTAAGGACTATAGTGATGATTATGTCGATGGCTGCCTGGAATAAAACCACTATCGTAAAAATAAGATTGTTCAGGAAAAAAGATTTTGTGAAATTATTGAATAACTAGAAAAGTATGGAGAGTATTGAAATCAATTATACGTCAAATTGTTCTTTATTTTTACCTTTAGTACTGTAACAATTTATAGATTTGCATAATTTCATAAAACAGAAATAAACGATGAAAATCTATACCTACTATTTGTGCCGACAAGTCGTTTCCGTAAGCATTCTTTGCGGCTTTGTTTCAGAAAAAAAATATTAACGGTGAAACAACAATAGCATACTACAACACTATTCCGTGTTTAAGAAGACACATGGCGTGTACAGTAATAATATTTTGTGTTCATATTCCCTGAACTTATTGCTCACTTTGAAGATGGTATTTATGTAATGCTGCATATTTTTATATATTTGAATGAAATTGTAATAAAAAATAATCGTGCGTGAATTTCTATGAATGATAGGTAACGGTTTATTAGTAAAGTAATATAGTGATAAGGAAGAGAATGTAATAAAAACAGAAAATGGTATTTATAACTTACCTACTTTTATTTTAAGAAATAAAAAGTAGAATTTTATTATTACGTTAATATTATTTAAGTTACACAAATTAAGTTGCATAGTAAACATATTGTTATATTCTAACAACTTTTACTAACAAATTGTGTTATTATAAAATAGTGCATATAACTTTGGTACGTTACTCAGACCACACAATTTAACAACTTTCCTCAAAGAACAGCAAAAAAAAAGCTCCTGTACAAAAGGCACTATCAGTTGATGCAGATTCTATGGGACGTTAAAATATTTTTTTGTATTGTGACCTATATTTCTTAGGAAAAGTTAATCATGAGTAACGTGCTAAAATTATGTGCGCCATTACAGGAGGACCCTATATACAGTTCTCCTAATTAATATAAAATGAAATTAGTTTAATAGGAACTGTAGGATGTCAACTTTCCAACATAAAATCACACACATTTTAAAACGACTACTCAAGACCACCCCCGTGTAAAGGATCCTGTGCTTCCACGTTTTCGTCTGTTCCACATATCAAAGATTCGTAGAAGTCGTGATAATGGCGTGGAATATCATTGTTTTTACAAAGACTCAAGAGATCAGAATGCAGAGCTTTGGACACAGGAAACGGTTGGTTGTAAGCTCTTTGCAATTCTGGGACTGTTGACAATTCAGCTGGAGAATGAGTAGCCACAATTTGTCCACCTCGTGGCCGCCCAACTCGTGCCCTTCCTCCTCGTGTACTTTGTGCTGTCCTCCTATTTCTGCTGGGTAATTCGGAAGTATTTAACTCCAAATATTCATCTTCGAAACTGTATTTGAACTTCAATTTACCCGGATGAGTGTGACACGCGTTAACTTCCATTATGTTGCACCACATTATTTTATTGCCATTTGAGTCATGCACCCAATTCTGGCCTTCAATGAGCAGTTTTATGTTTACAAAATTGGACTGGTCCATCTCTACGACATTGTACTTCTCACCTGTAACTTTTGCATTCATAGCTATTCCGTACATTTGCTCCGGCGTGTAAACAAATTTATTCTTTTTTAGTTCACGCTCTATGCAAGCGTGCATAGAATCTCCTTCATTTTGGCTGTGACCTGTTTCAAAGAATCGGTGCGTGACATTCATTTCCAACTTTGAAGCTGCATACAAATAAAGCGCAAATATAAAGCGGTTTTTATTTTGACCTCTACACCCGTCTGAATATAATGAAATTTTATTGACAGACCTCTTTTGTTCATTCTCCAGGAACTTCAATATGCAACTACCAATCTCAACAGCGCCTCTTTTGGCTATCGTTAAATGCCACATAAAACAGTAGCCTAGTTTGCGGCCTGCATCAAATATAGTAAAGTTGTACACTGGGTATTTGCGCTTATAGTAAAAAATTCCTACTTCTGATTTCGGAATATGAAGGACTTTTTCTAGATCAAATATAGCTATAGTTTCCGATTTACTTGTTTTATCTTTCTCATCATCTTTAATGTTGCGTACTGTAACTTTGTTTTTAATATGTTTATCGTAATCAATTTGCAGTGAATTTTTTATTTCTTCATCTGCTTGTGCATAGCGTGTGCATATTGCACACTGATCTTTCTTAGGCTTAAAGAAAGAATAATTAAACTGTGTATTAAATATCTTTCTATACTGTCGTGCACTTGCCATTTGAACACCAGAATAATTATTTTGCTCTGCGAACCACTTCTTGTATAATCTATACATTTTAGAAATATTAAGGCCTTCATATAGATATAATTTTTCAGAGTCTTTCCTGACGTAATGGGCTTCCACTGTTGGGAACAGATTAATGTGTTGGACGACACTCTCTTCAGTTGACGAATTCGTTTTGTGAGGTCTGTTTTTATGTGATCCACGATAATCAATTAGGTTTTCATCCCGTTTTACTTTTTCTAAAGCAGTAAATATCACATTATCAGATATGTTCAGAGTGTTTACAAAAAAATTCTTGCATACCCGTTGTTTAACTCCGTCAATAAGAAAATAATACTCCAGTGTTTGTGTGCGGTTGCATTTTCTATTTAATGTAATGCGCTTAATATTTTGAACTTCAACATTCCTTACTATAAATTGCCACTGATATTCGTGATTATCAAATATCTCCTTTCTCGTTTGTGGTGAAATGCGTTCACTACAAGCCTTTTACAGGTACAAGCAGGTCCCACGGTTTTTGCAGGATAGTCATTTTTTGAATGACAACCTTTATAAGCCAGACCTGAGTCTTTTAACTTTTTGTTCTTTTTGCACTGCCAGTTATCTGTGTCAAGTTTTCGTTTTCTTGATCGTTTTTTTATAGTTTCAGCCGCAGACACATCGTTTTCACATTCGAATGGAGGTGATCTAGATTCAGAAGTGACTGACTCAACGACTACAGGAAGAGGTTCGTTATTTACAGGTTCAATCGAGGAAGGTACGATAATCGCAAGAGCAGGTTCGTCATTTACAAAGTCAGCGTTGGAGGGCATGACGATCTCAGGAGAGGGAGCTTCAATTATAGCAGGATCGGTATTGGAAAGTACGAAAATCTCATGAACGGGGACATTGGCGTTGGATGGCACCGTGATTACAGGGGCAGGTTCTCTACTAGACTCGGCGTTGGATGGCATTACATTCTCAGGAATGGGTTCGTTATTTCCAGCTGGATTAGTTTTGGAGGGTACGACAATCTCATGAACGGGGACATCAGCAGATACTTCTCTACTAGGCTCGGCGTTGGATGGCATTACATTATCATGAGCGGGAATGACATTCTTAGCAGAATCATTGTTGAAGGTTACGACAATATTAGAAGCAGGTTCGTCTTTTTCCAGCTCAGCGTTGGATGGCACGATAATTTCAGGAGTAGGTAATTTTCTTGGCTCAGCTTTAGATGGCATGATAATCTTAGGAGCAGGTGCTTCTTTTCTAGGCTCAGTGTTGGATGTTATGAAAATGTCAGGAACATGGACGTTATTTCTAGCAGAATCGATGTTGGAGGGCAAGACAATCTCAGAAACAGTCACGTATTTTCCAAGCAGAGCGTCCGTGGATGGCACGATGATCTCAGGAGCAGGTAATTTTTTTTTATGGTCAACGTTAGATGACAAGACAATCTTAGAAGTAGGTTCTTTTTTTTTAGGATCGACGTTCGACGACAGAATAGTTGTATAGGTTGTTACGTCATTTACTGAAGATTGTAAGTCATTTTCTAGCTCGCAAGGAGATGATACGACGTGCAATAAATTATTATTAAACTCAGGATCCAAAACAGAAAATGAACCACTGTCAGATAGATTGGAACATAAAGTAGGGTCCACATCTGATAAAGTTTCTTCTGGTTTCAAAGTAGTGTCCAGTTCAGTGATCTCCATTGCTGTTGTGTTTTTTTTTATAGTTTGAGGTGGGCTTAATGATGAAACGTTAGATTTTAAAGATCCTTGGTTATGTATAATAGCTACAGTCGTACAAGTGACTACTTCTGCTGCTGGCGAACTATTAGCACTTGTGGGCCGACTTCTGGAATTAGCAGTAGATATCTGATTGTGGTTAAGCACTTGGCAAGGTTTCAATGTAATATCCACAACATTTTCCATCTCTCCAAAATTTTGCTTCTGATTCCTAGTCTTGGGTGTAGTAAAGCAACTATCCTTATTATCAGCTATATAAACTTCAGATGGTGATGCAACAAAATCAAATTGCTTCAAAATTAATGATATATTGGAAATAGTTGATGGAGTACGCGATAATTGCGACTGAACCGCATCTATATATTCAGAATCACCTCCGAGACTAGATGACGGAGTGCTTGCATGATTTCGACGTTCCGGACTTGGAACGTATTCTGAGACTACTGGAGAGAAGTCTTCGTAAGATTCGCTGTCACCATCATCCTTAACATACTTTTTCTTTGGCAAATCTGAAAAAAAAAAAACCGGTCAAGTGCGAGTCGGACTCGCGCGCCGAGGGTTCCGATATACCTATATTATATGTAGAAGCTATAAAGTACATTTTTAGGACCGCAAAACTAAATTTGTTTGAAAAGGTATTTTGCAGATTTATAAAAAACTGTGCTACTTAGAGAGATCGATTTATTTTTGCTGTAATATTTACGTAAACATCTATTAACTATAATTAATTCAGATTTTTTCCTTTCTCGAACTTCGGAGATAAGGGGAGGAATGGTAGGTATTTTTTTTGACATTTTTCATTATAACTTGAAAACTAAGAGTTTCAAAAAAATACTAAAATCTTTTTTTGAAATGTACAAGTAAAGTTCTTTCCTATGATACCCCACTTGACCTAGTTACGACAATTTTAAATTTTGCCCCCATATTTGGACCCCCTTTACAGTAATAATAATAATATTTTTATGTTTTTTTTGTTTTCAATAAAATGAGGCAATCATATTCTAAAACTATTCCAAATTTCAAGTCGATAGCCTGAGTGTATGCTGAGATATATAGGTGTGACAGACAGACAAAGTCGCACCATAAGGGTTCCTTTTTTTACCATTTCGTTATCGGAACCCTAAAAAGGAACTGATAGAAAACTGGTTTGGTTTACGGCTCTAGTAAGGAAAACTTTTTTTCTAGTATTTTTATTAGACTGAAAACTCATCGTCATCATAAAATCCTATGAAAAGTCCACAACAGGTCAAGGTCAGGTCACGGTCAAGTGCGAGTCGGACTCGCGCGCCGAGGGTTCCGATATACCTATATTATATGTAGAAGCTATAAAGTACATTTTTAGGACCGCAAAACTAAATTTGTTTGAAAAGGTATTTTGCAGATTTATAAGAAACTGTGCTACTTAGAGAGATCGATTTATTTTTGCTGTAATATTTACGTAAACATCTATTAACTATAATTAATTCAGATTTTTTCCTTTCTCGAACTTCGGAGATAAGGGGAGGAATGGTAGGTATTTTTTTTGACATTTTTCATTATAACTTGAAAACTAAGAGTTTCAAAAAAATACTAAAATCTTTTTTTGAAATGTACAAGTAAAGTTCTTTCCTATGATACCCCACTTGACCTAGTTACGACAATTTTAAATTTTGCCCCCATATTTGGACCCCCTTTACAGTAATAATAATAATATTTTTATGTTTTTTTTGTTTTCAATAAAATGAGGCAATCATATTCTAAAACTATTCCAAATTTCAAGTCGATAGCCTGAGTGTATGCTGAGATATATAGGTGTGACAGACAGACAAAGTCGCACCATAAGGGTTCCTTTTTTTACCATTTCGTTATCGGAACCCTAAAAAGGAACTGATAAAAAACTGGTTTGGTTTACGGCTCTAGTAAGGAAAACTTTTTTTCTAGTATTTTTATTAGACTGAAAACTCATCGTCATCATAAAATCCTATGAAAAGTCCACAACAGGATACCAGCGTAAACGCTTTTTACGATTTGAAGGGGAAGTACCAATTCATAGTCAATTCATAGCATGTTAGCGTTGCGGCTGGCGATTGCTGTTGTTGGTGGCCGCAGTATGTAAGATGGTACGATACAAAGAAGGATTCTGCTGCCCATCCGTTTATAATCCATTAGTCGCCTCTTACGATACCCACGGGTAGATATGGGTTGGTACTATTCTTTGCCGGCACCACACGGGCAAAAAATATTTCCTAGTAAATAAATAATTTACCCGAAAACTATAAACTTTTACGGAACATACAGGGTGTAACAAAATTGGTGTAGGCCCTATTAAACTAAAAACTTCAGCAAAGTCGTAGTCGTAGAACAAAAGTTGTTGAGTGTGAGGAGTAGAACCCCCCCTTAACGGGTCCTACACCCTTTATAAGCGGGTCTACAGAATAGCCTGTGTGACTCTCTATCCATAATTTTCGTTTGGTCCATGACCAAAGTGACATTCTGTATATATCACAGAGATATTATCACAAATAATATACCTACCTACTTTGTTTGTTGCTATTGTGTTATTACCTAACTACGACCCCTTAACTACTAATAAAATACTAAACTAAAAAACTAATACAAACCTCGAAGATGATAAAACTTGGTCTTTGATATACTTTCATCGTCGCTTTCTTCTGCCCCAATTGCACCGATATTGATATTATTATGTTTTTTGGGTTCTGGAATAATTTTGAAAACAAAACAGTATTAAGATAATTGTCATTACCTAGATTATAATAAGAGTAGGTAGTAGTTGTATAATTAAAAATGCGTACGTATAGTCCAGCCAATCTACGATATGATGTTGCATGCACATTTAGAGAAATTAATTTTAAATAGTAATATAGGCCATTTCAAGCTGTAATTATTTAAATTCGGCAATTTGTACAAACATATTTTTTTGTAAAAGTACCAGTATAAGCTGACCTGTACTACATAGTAAATATTATAAAGGTTGAGTTCACTTTATACTGGTTTTTAGAATATCAACGTTATGTCGAGGATTACAGTGGTTTTAAAGTTTTTACTGGTAATTTAATAAATTATCCCCTAAAGTGCATTTATTGCGACCCTCTCCATACAAACTTTCGTAGATTGACTGGACTAGTAGGTATTAAGTTAGAGTACCTACTAACATGTTTGAGATGGCAAATTTAGGCATAAACAGAACAATTTTTTTTTAAATAGGCTTTGCAGAACTACAAAATACCTATTTTCGACTTCCCGATGTAACGGGCCGATGGTCCGATACGGAATTACACGAAGAATATAATAGAGGAAATTCTATTTTAGGAGTTTTAAAATGAGTAATAATACAATAGGAATCTTAATATAAATGATCATAGATTTTGTTCGACTCGTAATGAAAATAAAGGCCTGATTATGCATTATTACTTAAAATAATTGCTTGAAAATACTCGTCTAGCGCCGCGAATCGGCGCATATTAGAACCTCCTTTGTTAAAAATCTACTTGTCAAACAGGAAATAGAAATGTGTGAGGGAAGTGGGCAGGATCGGTGACGTTAGCCGTAGCTGCTGGTTTGTAGCTCTCTGATTGGCTGGTTTGGGCGGTCTTATCTCTAAATTCGAAACGTGTGGAACGAGGAAGCTACATCGCCCTTTCTTGCTGCGACCGCACGAGTACAAGATGGACTCCAAGAAAATGTGAGAAAATTCTTCAAAAAAAAGTTTCCGTACGCCGAGTTTCGTCGCTGAAATTGACAAAAGCTAAGTATCTAGGGCATTTCGTCACCCAATTAGTAAATTAAGTTCAATTCGACATTACGATTAAATGACGCTTTCCTAAGTTACCCGCCGATGGCGATCTTTGTCAAGAAAATTATTATTTTACTAAAAATTTTTGTGTTATAGCGACCTTTGGAGCTCTAAACGTCAAAACGCGTGTTGAGTAAGAATAAAACCCAATATTTATAGAGTAGTTTTACCCGAAGGGGGACTAAATGTCTTAGTGCTTAGTTCATATTCGTTTTAAACTTACAGGAGGTCTATGGACCATGTGAAATAGGAACCGAAAGCTACAAACCATTTGAGCGCAGGGGAGCTGAGCGTCCAATTCCAAGCCAGCAGCAGTCCAGACAACTCAGTCTTCATTGCAGTATGCCAGTCGCAGACGGGTAAGAAGATTTAATATTTACTCCTCATATCAGCCAATCTACTTTGAACTATTTATGCCAGTCAATTATTTGAGCATATCTGTCCTTCTCTGGGATTCTATACAATCAATTTTACTACTTTAAAAGGTATAGCTACAACTGAAAGCTACTACCCACTTCAATATAAAATTCAATTCTAAGTCTGTTATAAAGAAGGTCTTTTTGGCTCAAATGCTGCAAATGAAAAACGCATTTGATTCATCTAATAAACTCACTCTTTTCTATGCCACAAGCTAAGATACAAGGCTGATGATATATAAATTCGACTTTGGGAAAGACAAAACCCAGTATATTGCAATACATCCATATCGGGGTTGCAAATACAACAGGAGTCAGTTTGTAAGTCATCTCGCACATAGAAAGTAATAAAACACCTTTATCTACATGGAAAGGGTGAGCTGAAAGGACTGGATGTATTTCAGGCCTTTACATTGTTAAAAATAAACTAAATTTCCTTGAAGTAAGTCAAATATCAATCTTGGAGAAGTTTAGATGTACTATTTTGATGTTCTCATGTACCATTTACAGCCTTCGGATCTACCTGCTTCCTTTCACACAAATTATTTACAGTACCTATAGGCTCATACTAATCAATACATTTATTCTAGGAAATTAATTGTATAGGAATTCAACTTATTCATGGTCCGCACTTAAACGAATTAGGGTTACTCGTTGATCACCTCGTCGGGTCCAAAAAAAAAAAACAGTTTAAACATCTCGATCGGCCAATTTACAACTAGGACAATCCCAATACATAGGCTTCAAGAACTACAGGACTTTCCTTAGATTTCCCTTAGGTTCAGCTAGGATAATTAGAAATCTAGACATTACCACATTCAATTATTCCTTACAGTTTCATAAACTTTTAAACTACATATACACACCTACATCTTATTAGGATAGCTCTAGGGGTTAGGAGACATTACAGCTGGTTAGCCGCGACCAGGCATTAGACCTAGGCATAGACCCAGTTCAGCTGTTACAATCTGGTGCCGTAAGCCATGATGTAAAGTTAGGGTTAGGCAGGCCACTACAATCTGGTAGCCGCGACCAGGCTTAGAACTATACCAGCATCTACCCATTACAATCTGAAGATACCCTGACCAGGATTATGAACCTCTGTTAGTTATATTATATTAGTTAGTAGGGAATATTTTAGGCTTTGTTTTAATATGGTTGCTAGGTTAGAATTTAATTATTAGCTTATTAGGGAGAATTTTATATATTCTATTAGCAAAAATTGGATTTAGACTTTAGGGTACAACTAGATATGTTACTAAGGATATATGCAAATTGCCTAGGTTAGATTATATCACTTAATGTAAGAGGTTAGACTAGATTGTAGAATTTTTATTTTATTGCCGTTATGTTATTATAAAACTTATTAAAGTTCACTCAATATCTGTGCCAAAGAATGATAATAGATAGGTATTCTAAAAGCTGAAATAAATATTGAATATTTTGCAATTGATTTGACCTAGGTTTTTGACTAAATGAGATAAGCTTAGCATACCTAGACTTGCTACTTATCAGGTACCTAGTTACTTACTTATTGAATGATAAATGATAATAATTACACTTCAGAACACAATTCACTTTTATTTTCTTGCACAGAAAGACACTTGAAATATTTAGTTTCACAAACAATTCTTATCACTTTTGCACTAAATATTTTAGCTTCAGAGCTTCAGGAATTAGGGGTTGAGATATATCTGATGGGTCCATTGTGCTGTCGTTATATCTTGCTGTTGATAAGGTCCGGGGCTGCATCTTGTCGAATTTCTTGAGTTTACACTTCACTGAAAAATAGAAATTAATAGGTTACTTTACTATCAGGATACATTAGTTGTAAAAGTAGAATTTTATGTTCTTTTACAGTAAACAATATGTAGAGAATAAATAATGGAAATTATTTGCTTGAGAGGGATTTAGGTAGGAAAACATCAATTTGTCATTCATAATACTTTTCTACACTTACCTACATATCCATGAGTAAACAATCTGTTTCTCAATTGAATTTGTAGACCTGTTGTTGTAATTCTGAGGGGCGGGCCGCGAAATTTTCAGTTTTCTTATTTGACCTGAAAAAATCAAAACGAGAAAGTAAATTTTAGCTAAAAGTAAACAAGTAGAATTAAAATCGGCATTTACTAAACAAATCTTACCTTGAAATTGAGCGCCATTTTATAATTTAGTTCATCATAAGCTTCCTTCCTCAGGGTTATTGCGTTGGGAAATCTGAAAAAAAAAAAAACGAACAATATAATTAGGTTTTGCAATGATTGAGGAAGTAATTTCAACACATTTTAGCATCTAAAAGTGATTTTCTTACCAAAACAATCTAAATTGTAATATTTTTTTCGCATGTCACGGGTTGGCATGATAATTAGTGTTGCCAAATAGTGTATTTTAAAAAACGGTAGAATTTAAAAATAATTTAAAAAGGTAAAATTTTAGAAAGTAATATTAGCAAATAGAATTGTGTGAAAATTCCAATTGATGTACTAAATATTAATTTTATGACATAGAACTTGCGCCGCGAATAGGAACTAATTTTATTTTCTATCTTTTCTTAGGGGAGCAATGCGTCTTGCTGTATTACGGTAATAAATAACAAGTCGTGTCATGATTATAATTACATAATTGATAGAATAGCTCACACATTTTCTTACTTATTTCAATTTAAAATTTTGTGCACGTTTGAAAATATAATCCTTAAATATCGATGATTCATTAGCGATTTGAAGTAACAAGCGATAGGAAAATTAAAATGTCATACTTAATATTTTACATAAATCTCTTTCAGCTAATCTCAGGAAATTTATTACTGTAGGAATTTAATAAAAGTGCTTCAAGCATAGTTAGGAAAATGATAATAGTATGCAGAATTTTAATATGCCTGGCAATTCCGATTGTGATTAATGAATTCGAATACACGTTCTAATTTTTTTTTTTACGGCATTGGAAACAAGGCCATCTGCCGTACACGTTCTGATTTTTGCTAATTTCGGATACACACATGACACTATCATAAGAAAAAAAAGGGGAAAAGATTTGTATATTGTAGTGTAGGAATAGTGCGGATAAATAGTGTAGCATTTTATCGATAAATTATGTTGTAGATTAATGTAGGGTTATTTTGACTTTTGGGATTGTCTTGGTTTGTAAGAGTGGCTACTATCGTGGCCACAATCTGTTGCTGTGGAATGGAAGGTGCGGACCATGATAAGTTATGTTATTAGGGTTAGTGATTTAATAGGAATAGTTATATTAGGAATAGAAATGAACAAAAGTTAATCACGTAGCTTAAAATCTTAGAATATGTTATAGGGATAGTGAAATTTCAATAGGTTGAGACTTGGGGGGGTGAGAAAAAAAATATATATAATTCGCATTTGGATTAGCAAAAGGAAAAAAAAAATTAAAGTGTTGTAGTAGTTATACTCGTAGAAAAAATAATTGAAATTTAAATGCGTGGATACTTTCAAGTTACGTTTCAAATAAAATTTTACTAGATAATACATAAATACCTACAATGAAAATTTAATATTAGCTTGACTAGAATTTTAAGATATAAAAATTTTTCGTTGCTTTACCTAATCTATATCTTATCTGCGGGTTGTAGTCGGATCTTTTTGTAGGGGGGGGTGAGACCTTAAAATTAAAAATCGAGACCTAATATTTTAGTCGACAACTGAATTGACAGCCCTAGCGTTAAAAATTTGAAGTAAAGGAATATACATCCGACCGTGGGGGGCACGTTCCAGATCGGGCGAAGATTGTACTGATAGAAGGGTAGCTTAATATGACGTTCATACGTGTGGTCGAGACGGACTGCTGTCAAAAGGTAGTTACTATTCGAAACGGAACAACCATGTGACTAATTTCTGAACGCGATGGGCAGCTGACTGTCAGAATTATACGTTAGTATTATATAGTCTAAGGTCAGAATATACTTTTGTTTATCGCTTATTTTTAAGTTATGGTAGTTAAATTACCTGAAAAACTGTACTACACAGTGATAAAAGGAACTCAACCGTACTACATTGGTTAGGAAATGTGTATTTGGTGCAAAATTTAAAGTTTAACAGTGAAATTCAAAGAAAAATTGTTGAAGGCTCGAATCAGATGAGTTAGGCAAAGTATGAATCTGGTTAGTAGTTTTAAATCATATTGAATACTTAGTTGTTTAGTAGTAATTTGTTCAAAACATTAGGATACAAAATGCTAAAAGATTTAGTCTATAAAATTCAAAGCTTTTAAATCCTTATCCTATCCTACTAATATTATAAACGCGAAAGTTTGTTAGTATGAATGGATGTTTGTTACTCCTTTACGTAAGAACTACTGAATGGATTTTAATTAAACTTTACAATGATATAGCTGATACATCAAAGTAACACATAGGGTACAATTGTCCTGCACGGACGAAGTCGCGGGAACCAGCTATGCTAATATAAATTTCAGGTTGGAATTTGTTGCAATTTGGAATATTTACAGTAGAATAATATTAGAACAATAATTGATACCTGCTTATTCGAAAAAAAAATGAAAACCTTTAGCTAGTTCGTTTATAAGCTTAAATTATACTAAATACTTATTTTAGATTATTTACACAAGTAAGTCATGACTAAATTCTATACTATTGAGCGAGTAATCTTTATAAATATGCTTGCAATTTGATTCTAGGAGACGGCTATAGCGGTTTAAATGAAGTTTTGTCTTGCGGGGTTTTCAGTGCGAAGGTTAGACTAGGTCTTAAGTTAGGTCAGGATAGGTAGTTATCTCGTTTTAGTCATAAACCGACAGCGCCATCTGTTGACGGGTAGCAGAGCTTGCTCAAATGATAGTAATACTTTATTTGTTAGGGAGGCTGTTATGGGGCGAGCGTGGTCGACGGGGGGCTTTTCGGAATGCCATAGCATAATCATTATAGAAATATTTACATAACACTCTTGGGTCATGGACCAACCTATTTAACCTAGGGTAGGAGTTTTCAAGGTTTTCCTAGTAATTATTCGTTCGGTCGATTACTTGACAGAGTAGATATCATAACAGGATGGGGGGTGAGACAGGCCGACGGTAAATCATGTGTTAGGGTTGAATACTTACTACAACCGTTGTGCGGTAACGGCAAGGAATAGTACCAACTAGATGGGTGTTATAAAAGGCGACTGATGGCTCGTGAACTGGAGGTTGGGCAGTAGCACCTTCCTTGAATTTAAACACTGTATTCACCAACAACAGCAGTCATATTTGGTAGCGTTTAGGGAGAGGCTCTCTGGTAGCATGGGACGTTGTATGGAATGTTATGATAATGATGACTTGCTGTTAAATAATAAAGCATATCTATTCAGTTGTGATACGCATAGGGTCAGGATTTGTTTTAGAAGGTTTGAGTGAGTCAACGAAGAATAATTTGTTTATACCAAATAATTTACAGGATTAAATAATAGCATACCTATATAGAGATTATAATAATATGCTAAACAATAAAGTAATGACAAAAAAAAAACCTACCTTTAGTTATTTTGAATTCATAATTATATATTTTGATACTCTTAAAGTGAAGACATACAGGGGGGTTTTTTTTTCTTAAGTAACCTTTAGGAAATAGTTAAGAAATGTATATTGAGGAAATTGGATCTATGTGTAGATAAGAAAAGAATTGGGGCAATTAGGGTAGTAGGCGTGTAGATATGAAAATATTATTTTAAGGGGTCTTCGTTTTAACTTAACTTAATAAATTTAATTCAAGTAAGGTTGAGATTGACATATGGAGTGGGGTCGAGAATGTTAAGTTGTATTTCATATTCTATTCCTGTATATGGGTGTTTGTCAATTCGGTTCCGGCTAAAGTAAAAATTTTATTGGGAAGGTTTGATTGGAAACCTAGCAAGGTTAATAAAATAAAATGTAATATAATAAATACAATATAATATAATAAAATTAAATAAAATGTAATATAATAAAATGTAATCAAATCAATTCAAATCAATTCAAATCAAACCAAACTAAACTAAACCAAATCAAATAAAAAGGGGGTCCTTATTTATGAAGAAATACCATTTAACATACGTTATAATATTAGTAAATTCACTTGTCTTAGGTAAGCTTAAGCGTAGTCTTTTGGAAGAATAGAATAAAAATATTTACATTTAAATTTCTTAGGCACTGATTCAGTTTTGCGTAAGACTTTCATGTGCTTATTGGGCGTAAGGCACGTATGCGTACAGCAAGAGTTTTTATATTATTATATACATAAGGCGTAAAGCGTAGAGTGTTTAAGGTGTAAGGCATGTATGCGTACAGCGAGAAATTTCATATTAATAAATGCATAATGCGTAAGAAATAACGTTCAGGGGCGTAATGACCAAGATGCATAATAAGATATTTGTGTGTGTAAGACTATCATAGATGCGTAAGCTGCAATGCGTAAGACACATTGGCATGTATGCGTAATTATAAATTTTATTAGTACAGTAGCTGAAGTTTTAATGTCACCGGACATTCTTAGGTAATCTTAGGCGTACTTTTTCTAAAATGGGGCGAGGGATTTTGTATACCTTTCGAGATTCGGGAAACATCTGCCGTGTATATTAATTTTCCTTACTTTAGGGTATTTTAAGTTAAATTCGAGGTTGAGGTTTTAGCTGAAAATGTACTTAAATAGGGTAGTTAAATTACGACATAGAGATATACCTCCTTAAGATAGATACTCCTTCGGGGTTAAGTGATACGATTATTCGCAGGTAAAATTTTTATTATGTATTTTAAATATTTTTGTGATAAATTATTTGTTTGTGTAGAAACGATTGAAATTTATTTGAATTTTGCTGTTTAGGTACGAGTAAGCTCGGCGGTGAGCAGGTAATGATGGCTCGGGTAAACAGTGAATTTCAATTGAATAGTAAAAAGTTTCGTAATTCACGGTTAAATTTCCGGTCAGTTATATAATTTAACAATGTAGACACCTAGATTGTGTTGGAGAATCAGTTGCCCAATGTGGAAAATGAGAAGATCCATCACTTTTGAAGTGTCGTAAAACAATTTTGATCGCGAAAATAGAGCTCGATAGGAAAGTTTTGAGAAAGAGAGTTCGATGATTCACCTTTAAAGTATTTAAACTAGACGACTTGTTTACACGTGAGTAATCCGTTGCGACAAGTTGTCGAGGAGTTTTATTTGAAAGGATCTTTGGGGGACCGACTCGTAAGTCCTTGGAAAGAAAGATGTTTTCCTAGGAATCATTTTGATTTGTGGACGGACTTATAGCCGCATTCCCAATCTTCCTGGCAAAATACTTCTTCCATTTCAAATAAATTTGTATGGTGTAAATCGAGGGTTGATGGGGTAAATTTACAATTGGTGTTATATTTCTCTTGTGAATTATTGCATCAGTTGCGCTTAGGAGTTAGTAAACTAGACATTGTAAGTGATTAGGCCAATAGAATCAACTAAGAGTTTTGGGAAATATAAATTATTCACCTAATTTTGCGCAGTGCCGTTGCGTTTTCCTGAGCGGGTTTCACCTAGTAGCATAATCGATTGGTTTAATCTCATACGTTTCATTGGGGAGACCAGTGGTTCGTAGTAACAGCGTAAATGTGGAAGGAAGGAAAAGAGAAAGGCCATATGAATATTGAGAGAAAAGAAATAAAGGGAATGGTCGGATTTTTGAGAGGAAATGTTAGTAATAGGCATTAGACTAACAGGGTAATTGTTGATGATTGAATATGAAATATGGAAGATAAGAGAGTGGAGGGTTGCAATGAACCAATGGATTCTCAACCGATGGAAATCTTTATTAACTGTTGACCCTGCACACTACACTTACAACGAAGTATTTATGGGATCATAGGTGCTAGGTTAGTTTTAAGAGACATTGGGTATGAAAATTACTCTGATGTCTAATAAGAGTGTTGATGTACTCCCTGTAAATGACTTCTACTCTACAAGAAGCTGACAGCTATGCAAAAACTACACTGCACATGCTCCAAAACAGAAATGGAAGCGATATTGAGTCAAGTATTGGACTTCGACTGTTGGTTATATAACAGTTTTTTAGGGGACAGGACTGACCTTGTTCATTACGGGGGGTTTATGTGTCTATCCCGGGGTAACGTTGAAAGACAAAACAACCTGCCTTTGATTGGATGTGTTCATGAGCTGTCCTTCTGACGGGCTGAGTTTGAGACCTCAGTGTTCCTGTGTGGATATTGTTTGTTCGTAATACTCGACATTTCTGGGGTATAACCAATATGTTCGTGGTTTAACTCTTGAACTCTTATCGAAGACATTTTTCTTTTGGTTTAAAACTTACACTACAACAGGATCTACGTGTGTTCACTTTATGGGTTAAAGGTTAATAAATGTTAGATTATCTTCGTGAAATTCAAATGGTGGAAAATTTGCTCCGGGGACGCGTATGCTCTGCGCAAATTTGGGGGGTGGATGTAACGGGCCGATGGTCCGATACGGAATTACACGAAGAATATAATAGAGGAAATTCTATTTTAGGAGTTTTAAAATGAGTAATAATACAATAGGAATCTTAATATAAATGATCATAGATTTTGTTCGACTCGTAATGAAAATAAAGGCCTGATTATGCATTATTACTTAAAATAATTGCTTGAAAATACTCGTCTAGCGCCGCGAATCGGCGCATATTAGAACCTCCTTTGTTAAAAATCTACTTGTCAAACAGGAAATAGAAATGTGTGAGGGAAGTGGGCAGGATCGGTGACGTTAGCCGTAGCTGCTGGTTTGTAGCTCTCTGATTGGCTGGTTTGGGCGGTCTTATCTCTAAATTCGAAACGTGTGGAACGAGGAAGCTACATCGCCCTTTCTTGCTGCGACCGCACGAGTACAAGATGGACTCCAAGAAAATGTGAGAAAATTCTTCAAAAAAAAGTTTCCGTACGCCGAGTTTCGTCGCTGAAATTGACAAAAGCTAAGTATCTAGGGCATTTCGTCACCCAATTAGTAAATTAAGTTCAATTCGACATTACGATTAAATGACGCTTTCCTAAGTTACCCGCCGATGGCGATCTTTGTCAAGAAAATTATTATTTTACTAAAAATTTTTGTGTTATAGCGACCTTTGGAGCTCTAAACGTCAAAACGCGTGTTGAGTAAGAATAAAACCCAATATTTATAGAGTAGTTTTACCCGAAGGGGGACTAAATGTCTTAGTGCTTAGTTCATATTCGTTTTAAACTTACAGGAGGTCTATGGACCATGTGAAATAGGAACCGAAAGCTACAAACCATTTGAGCGCAGGGGAGCTGAGCGTCCAATTCCAAGCCAGCAGCAGTCCAGACAACTCAGTCTTCATTGCAGTATGCCAGTCGCAGACGGGTAAGAAGATTTAATATTTACTCCTCATATCAGCCAATCTACTTTGAACTATTTATGCCAGTCAATTATTTGAGCATATCTGTCCTTCTCTGGGATTCTATACAATCAATTTTACTACTTTAAAAGGTATAGCTACAACTGAAAGCTACTACCCACTTCAATATAAAATTCAATTCTAAGTCTGTTATAAAGAAGGTCTTTTTGGCTCAAATGCTGCAAATGAAAAACGCATTTGATTCATCTAATAAACTCACTCTTTTCTATGCCACAAGCTAAGATACAAGGCTGATGATATATAAATTCGACTTTGGGAAAGACAAAACCCAGTATATTGCAATACATCCATATCGGGGTTGCAAATACAACAGGAGTCAGTTTGTAAGTCATCTCGCACATAGAAAGTAATAAAACACCTTTATCTACATGGAAAGGGTGAGCTGAAAGGACTGGATGTATTTCAGGCCTTTACATTGTTAAAAATAAACTAAATTTCCTTGAAGTAAGTCAAATATCAATCTTGGAGAAGTTTAGATGTACTATTTTGATGTTCTCATGTACCATTTACAGCCTTCGGATCTACCTGCTTCCTTTCACACAAATTATTTACAGTACCTATAGGCTCATACTAATCAATACATTTATTCTAGGAAATTAATTGTATAGGAATTCAACTTATTCATGGTCCGCACTTAAACGAATTAGGGTTACTCGTTGATCACCTCGTCGGGTCCAAAAAAAAAAAACAGTTTAAACATCTCGATCGGCCAATTTACAACTAGGACAATCCCAATACATAGGCTTCAAGAACTACAGGACTTTCCTTAGATTTCCCTTAGGTTCAGCTAGGATAATTAGAAATCTAGACATTACCACATTCAATTATTCCTTACAGTTTCATAAACTTTTAAACTACATATACACACCTACATCTTATTAGGATAGCTCTAGGGGTTAGGAGACATTACAGCTGGTTAGCCGCGACCAGGCATTAGACCTAGGCATAGACCCAGTTCAGCTGTTACAATCTGGTGCCGTAAGCCATGATGTAAAGTTAGGGTTAGGCAGGCCACTACAATCTGGTAGCCGCGACCAGGCTTAGAACTATACCAGCATCTACCCATTACACCATACCTATTAAATACCTACATCATTTTAGTGTGGGTTCAATTGGGTGTTAGAAAATTCGAATGAAGAAAGGAATTTCGTAAGCCCTTCCACTAACCTCACTCATTATAAAGGATTTCAGTATTCTACCCTAAACCCTGAAAGGACAGCACTTTAGTTACTTACCTACTATGTATATATATATATTTGTTTATTATATTTATTATTATGATTATTTATTTATTTATTTATTTTAATGTATTATACTTACTTATGTATGTGTATGTTTTATCTTATGTAGTTTATGTTATTCATGTAGTTGTTTAAGAGATTATTATATGGCATTGTAGTGTTAATATTAATTAGGTACTTACTTTTTGTGCCTTTTGTATTTCATGGCACTTGTGATCGCATGAATACTTGCAGAGCTCTGTTTATGTATCCCTAACATCAAAGGTTGCCTGTAAGAGATCGCTTGCAGCGATAAGGCCGCCTTTGCCCACATTAGGTTAAGTTCTCTATGTACATTTGTTTTTTATTGTTGTTATGTGAGCAATAAAGTGTTCTATCTATCTATCTATCTATCTACCTGACATTACTCATTTCATAGTTAAGAAATTTGATTGTGTATATAAAAACTGTAGAAAAACTATCAAAATTAAAAACAATAAGAGGTCTGAATGTGATTGGAAATCCGATAGAATAGAATATATGTGCAAAACCAGAGATAACTTATTAGAAATATGGTTAAAAGATGAGAATAATAGAGTAAATAGATTATTGTACAACAAGTATAGAAATAAAACACATAAACATATAAATACCGTAAGAAATACTAAAATAAAACAAGAAATATGCAAAAATTTTAGAAATACAAAGAAAGTTTGGGAGATAATAAATAAATTATGTGGCAAAATTATTCAATCCATAGATATGCTTATTACAAAATTTTTCAAAACCAATGCCAAAATTGTATGTAACACGTTTGCTACTGGCTTCACAAATAATGTCAAAAACATACGTACCAGCTGCAATATACCGTTAATGCGAGATAGCTCATACCAAATAAAACCCTCAGTTTCAATGAAAATAAAAAAAGCAACGTGCGAATCAGTATCTAAGATAATAAAAAACCTAAACAGCAAAAAAAGTCCTGGTTTTGACGAAATAAGGGCGTCAGACATTAAGCATGTAAGTACAAATATAACCCCCGCCATAACACATCTAATTAACTCATGCATAAAAACACAAATTTACCCTGAACAATTAAAGATAGGTATAATTCGTCCTATTTATAAAAAAGGAGCACACAACGACGTTAACAACTTTAGACCAATTACAATATTACCTTGTTTAGACAAAATCGTAGAAAATTTTATGACCAATGAAATAAATAAATTCTTAAATACACATAAAATAATAAATACAAAGCAATATGGTTTTCAAAAAGGACGAAATACCGCGCAACTTTTATCAGACTTTACGAATGAAGTAAATACCTACCTAAACGACGGTAAACATATAATAGCACTATTTATTGACTTCAGTAAAGCTTTTGAAACTTTAAATTTAAAGACACTTTTTTCTAAATTATACGACAACGGCATACAGGGTCCTCTGCTAAACTGGTTCATCGATTATCACAAAAACAGATACACCATAGTCAGTATAAACGGTGAGGTTAGCGAAAGAGTATTAACTGAGCAAGGAACAGCACAAGGATCAAATCTTGCACCGACAGAATATCTGTTATACGTCAACGAAATGTGCAACTTAATCACAGAAGGATCGGTATATCAGTTCGCTGACGACACCTGCCTAGTGACTGCTCACAGCGATATAAAAATAGCACAAAATACTATGCAGAGGAACTACAACATATTATGCAGATGGGCGCACGACGTAAGCTTGGTAATCAATGCAAGTAAAACCAAACTTTTACACATAGTATCGCCATATAAAACACCCAGTATATCACCATCAATAATTTCACATAATCATCAATGCCTTCACTCAATAAATGAAAACAAAAAATGTACTTGCCAAAAAATACAAGTAGTTGAACAACAAACATACTTAGGTATTATGATTGATAGTAAATTTCATTGGAAAAATCATATAAATAAAATTTCAGACAAGCTACGGGTGATACTTGCAAAAATGTCTATTCTAAAACACAAGATAACATACAACACACTTCGTACCATGTATTTGTCACTAGCTGACTCACTCATATCATATGGATTGACTAGTTATGGCCGCAGCTACAAAACATACCTATCTGATATTTACAATTTGCAAATTTCTTTATTGAAGACCATTGTACCAAATAAAATTAAAGTTAAATACAGTAGCGATTACAGTAAACTGTTTGGCTTTTGCAAAGTACTTAGTGTATATGATAAAATAAAACTACAAATAATCTGTGACGAATACCATAAAATATTAACTTTGCAGAAGCAGAACAGACCAAGTAACCTACGCACACTAACATACTTACCTATTTATTTACTACCTAAATATAATAATGTGTACGGCCAAAGAACTAAAGATTACGCCCTACCTAATATTATAAATAACTTACCTAAGGATCTGATAGATAAAATATTGATTTGTAAAAACCAAAAACAATGTAAAAGTGTATTAAAAAATCACTTCATTAAGCAATATAACAATGAACCTACCTAACTTAAGAACTTACCTACTCAAGAAATGTATTTTTGCTGTACTAACGATGACGTTTACCTACTACAAATAAACCCATTATAGGATTTAACGTAGAAGGTTAAGTTAAGAAACAATGTAATTTTTGTATTGGAAAATAAACTAAAAAAAAAAAAAAAAAAAACCTATCTCACTGTTCGGCAAAAAGTGAATTAATTGAAAGACAATTTGAAATCAAAGACTGCTTTTGTTTGTAAGAAAACAGATTACGACTAGAAAAGAATAGGTAATTAGTATACCTACATTCAAGTTAGGGAGCTTACCTTCACCGAAATCCTTGAGTAACTTCTTCTTCACACGTGGATTTCTTGGACGTTTATCCATTTTTAATTAGATATTGGTAAATCAACAACAAATCACTGTGAAATCTAAATGTCGTATCGTAGAAATTATAGTTTGTATCACACCTTGCGCACAACCTGTCCTGCGATCGAAACAATTTGTACTAGTTAGTTGATTGATGAATTTGATTTGGTCCGATTACCACGTGCTGCACACGCTGCGGTGTGAAAAAGCAAGAGTTTCCAAATGCATATGTGCGAAAGAGATGTCATTAGATATTGCATTGCGTATGTTAGAGCGTGTTAAAGTGGTAACAAGCTATTGCAGGTATATTTTTTTCTACCTATTTATTGTACAAGACATTACTGTAAAGACGATGAGACAAGTTTCCTGGAATATAACCACAATAGCGATAACCGGACCGACTTCTTTGAGAAGCAGCAAACAACACACTATACTGTAAAGATTTATTTACAAATGACCTGGAATAAACCCGCAATGGATAATAAGTGTAAATCCTTTTATAAATCAATCGAGCATATTATATTACCATATTTTATTTTAATAAAAAGTTCCGAGAATATTGTCATAATGAATATTATTTTAATACTTACTTTAAAATGAATCAAGTTATATTAAATACTGTATCTAACAGCGAACATTTTTCACAACATCTTTGGTATCTAAGGTAGTAATTGAACCGATACCTACTGTAAACATAATGAGGATTTAATGATATTCCAGTGTAAAAATATGAAGGGACTTTAGTGGCAGGTAGACACTTCGTAATGACGAACGGGAGCCAAATATCTGCGTAATTTAGAGAATGTGGTTGTGTGTTCCATAATTTACTATGTGATTTAATTGTGTCAATTCAAATATTCCATTTACTTCGCAGTGCCCTTGCCAGGGCATCATATGTGATACTTTTTCTTATTTTTAACATCTTATAAAACCATATGATAGCAAGTAATAAATAAATATGAAATATAAGTACTAGGTATGGAAAATTTTATTATAGTATTATGAGGTCTACTCGAGCACTGAAAGAGTCGAAGAAATTGCATGGTAAGTATTTGCTGCACATTTCTATTACGAAACGATAATTTATAGGTAGGTACAGTAATGTTTATTGCGAATCAGTTTACACATTATTTTCCCCATAATTACCATTGCTGCTCTATGATTTTTTTTTTTTTTTACATTCGACTTAGTGTTATTATTCCAGTAAGAAAATTTTTAAAAATGACCAGGAATAACGCAATAATATACATAGTGTTTAACCTAAAATCACGAATTGTCATTAAAAAAATTCGAAAAAAATAAACAAGGTGTATTAGGGTCTATAGATACCGAAACTGACATAACCCGAAAACTGCCGCAATGGTAATTGCTGCATTATTCCAGGCAGCCATCGATGTATATGTTGATTAAGTTTATCATAAAAGGGGGGATGTTGATGGGGTTTGCTTAGTGGCAACACTAGCTTTAAGCTTTTTAAAAAGTAAGTCTGTCATTCTGCTGTCTTCCCTGTTCGTGTTTGAGCGCTAATAAAAATGCTTTGTGAAGTGATATTAAATCTTTAATTATTATCCAAGATGGGTGACAATCGGCAAAACAACTACATAGGCACTTATTTAAAAAACCCGTTTTCAACTTTCCATACAAACAAAATTATATTTTTTTTTTTTCAAAAATTAAGATACACCTGTTTGTTTTAAGCAGCACGTGCTGTCAGTTTATTACAAAGAGGTCAAAGAGCGCCGCTAAAAAACGCCGCCAAGATGCCGGCCTTTGACAAAGCCGCGTCCGACGCCAATGCTCCGCCCCTATCCCTCCGCTACACCAATCACGTCCCGCCTGTCTATCCACCACCCCTCCCGCGCGTATACTACTCACCCCAGCGCCCGCGCAAACCCGCCTGCCCGTTCGTTCGCCGCTAGTGACTTATATACTCTTTGAGTTCACGCGTTGCCTTCCTATGTGTCACACATAATTTTTTTTCGACGGATTCAACATTTCGAATGTGAACTTTTAAGATGGCTTTTTTTACTAACATCGAGTACACGGACATGGTACGTGTACTCGCGATTGCCAGTGACAACGTGAGCGCGGCAGTACGGCTCTACGCGGAGATGTTCCCTCAGCGACATACACCTTCGTGGCACACTATGTTGGGCGCAACTCAACGGCTACGTGATTATGGTCGATTTGACCATCCTACTGCAGATCGCGGGCGAGATCCACGCTACCCAGTGTGGCTTCAGGAGGAAATACTCGATTACTTCACAGTACACCCACAAGCCAGCACCGTCGATGGAGCCCGGAATTTTGGCGTCAGTCATTGGTTCGTGTGGAGAATACTACGTGAAGATGGGCTTTATCCATATCACCACACACCAGTGCAAGAGCTAAGTGAGCAGGACTACGCACCCAGAGTAGAATTTTGTGAGTGGTTTTTATCTGTGAGAAATCGCTCAATTTTGTGGACCGATGAGTGTACATTCACTAGAGAAGGACTGTTTAATTGCCATAATCAGCATCTGTGGATGCCCTCGAACCCACATAGTGCATACGAGTCGCACTTCCAGCACCGGTTTTCATTGAACGTGTGGGCCGGTGTCATAATAATAATAATAATTTATTTATTTAACAACAAGAGATTAATCATATTTACATTTTGACAATGGTCCCCACACTAGGTAAACCTGTGCCGTGGGCGACCCTATCCAAGTTAACACAATACATAACAGTTAAAATATATTACAAATTGAGCGTCCAAGAGAGATTGAGCAAATTAAAGTGGTTGCATTGGTTATAATAATTAATTTAAAACTAAACGAAAATTAAACAATACTAAGAAACTTTGATACAACTATTAAACAACTATAAAAGGAATAATACATTTAATTTACAATTTAATCAATAAATAAAAATATTTACTTACATAAACATGACTATATATAGAGTTCAGCGAATCAATTACAAACAAATTTAATAACTCTTTTAATATTAAATTATTGCTTTAAGGAGCGCTTCTGTATTATCGTAGTTTAATGTTAACAGCCATTTAGTAATTTTGAATTTAATCTCGTGGGACGTTAAATGCCTACAGCAGCAGTGTTTCTGTGTCACTCTATAAATGAAAGGGAGAAGGTAAAAACTGAAGCGTCTGGCAAATGTTGTTGTCGTAGAGGGAACTATTATTTGCAGTCGGCGAGTGGAGCTTCCAAGATTATTTTCATGAAAGTCTGCAGATTTATGAAATGCAAGACAGGCTCTAAGAATGTACAGTTGACGAACTGTGAGCACTTGGGTTTCATTAAAAAGAGAAAAGGTAGGAAATCTGAAAGGCTTCCGAAAGGCGACTTTCAGGACTGATCGTTGCGCTCTCTCCAGGGATATTAGATGAGTCTTAGCTACTCCGCCCCAGGCTGTCAGACAATACAATAGAAGAGATTGACAGAGAGTTTTATAAACGAGAAGAAGAGTCGATTTGTCTGCACCGTGGCGGAGTAGTTTCATTACATGTATTAGCTTGCGAATCCGACTGGAGAGAACTGATACATGAGTAGCAAACGTAAGTCTTTCCTCCAGCGTCACACCCAGATACTTAGTGACAGAGGCTCGCTGCAGAAATTTACAAGCGCATGGAGTAGGGAGGGTACTAGCAGGCACGTTTGTGTTACAAGTGTGGACTTTGACCAGATTGAAGTTAACAGGCGGTCGAGAGGCAGCTGTTTTATGGAAGCAAAGGTAATGGGTTTTGTCTGTGTTGATGGTAAGCAGGTTTTTATTCAAACAATCCATAACTTTAGGCATACCTTGCTCCACCTCTTTAAACACCTCAGGCCATGAATCACCGCGAAATATGATTGCGGTATCATCCGCATAGGAGATAACGTCAATTTTATTATTGCCGCTGAAGAGAGCGAGTACGTCATTCAGATAGGTAATGAATAACGTTGGCCCTAAAATACTTCCTTGCGGAACCCCAAATCTGATTGGGGTTGGAGGGGTCGTCACAGAATCAACTTTCACTTGCTGATGTCTATCCGAGAGATAACTATTAAACCAGTTCAGGGCAACGCCTCTGATACCCAAGCATTCAAGTTTTCTTAGCAGTATTGGATGTGACACCGTGTCGAATGCCTTGGCCAGGTCCAAAAACATTCCGACACAGGCTTTTCCGGCATCCAAAGCAGTAGCCATACACCTCAGCGACATACACCTTCGTGGCACACTATGTTGGGCGCAACTCAACGGCTACGTGATTATGGTCGATTTGACCATCCTACTGCAGATCGCGGGCGAGATCCACGCTACCCAGTGTGGCTTCAGGAGGAAATACTCGATTACTTCACAGTACACCCACAAGCCAGCACCGTCGATGGAGCCCGGAATTTTGGCGTCAGTCATTGGTTCGTGTGGAGAATACTACGTGAAGATGGGCTTTATCCATATCACCACACACCAGTGCAAGAGCTAAGTGAGCAGGACTACGCACCCAGAGTAGAATTTTGTGAGTGGTTTTTATCTGTGAGAAATCGCTCAATTTTGTGGACCGATGAGTGTACATTCACTAGAGAAGGACTGTTTAATTGCCATAATCAGCATCTGTGGATGCCCTCGAACCCACATAGTGCATACGAGTCGCACTTCCAGCACCGGTTTTCATTGAACGTGTGGGCCGGTGTCATAATAATAATAATAATTTATTTATTTAACAACAAGAGATTAATCATATTTACATTTTGACAATGGTCCCCACACTAGGTAAACCTGTGCCGTGGGCGACCCTATCCAAGTTAACACAATACATAACAGTTAAAATATATTACAAATTGAGCGTCCAAGAGAGATTGAGCAAATTAAAGTGGTTGCATTGGTTATAATAATTAATTTAAAACTAAACGAAAATTAAACAATACTAAGAAACTTTGATACAACTATTAAACAACTATAAAAGGAATAATACATTTAATTTACAATTTAATCAATAAATAAAAATATTTACTTACATAAACATGACTATATATAGAGTTCAGCGAATCAATTACAAACAAATTTAATAACTCTTTTAATATTAAATTATTGCTTTAAGGAGCGCTTCTGTATTATCGTAGTTTAATGTTAACAGCCATTTAGTAATTTTGAATTTAATCTCGTGGGACGTTAAATGCCTACAGCAGCAGTGTTTCTGTGTCACTCTATAAATGAAAGGGAGAAGGTAAAAACTGAAGCGTCTGGCAAATGTTGTTGTCGTAGAGGGAACTATTATTTGCAGTCGGCGAGTGGAGCTTCCAAGATTATTTTCATGAAAGTCTGCAGATTTATGAAATGCAAGACAGGCTCTAAGAATGTACAGTTGACGAACTGTGAGCACTTGGGTTTCATTAAAAAGAGAAAAGGTAGGAAATCTGAAAGGCTTCCGAAAGGCGACTTTCAGGACTGATCGTTGCGCTCTCTCCAGGGATATTAGATGAGTCTTAGCTACTCCGCCCCAGGCTGTCAGACAATACAATAGAAGAGATTGACAGAGAGTTTTATAAACGAGAAGAAGAGTCGATTTGTCTGCACCGTGGCGGAGTAGTTTCATTACATGTATTAGCTTGCGAATCCGACTGGAGAGAACTGATACATGAGTAGCAAACGTAAGTCTTTCCTCCAGCGTCACACCCAGATACTTAGTGACAGAGGCTCGCTGCAGAAATTTACAAGCGCATGGAGTAGGGAGGGTACTAGCAGGCACGTTTGTGTTACAAGTGTGGACTTTGACCAGATTGAAGTTAACAGGCGGTCGAGAGGCAGCTGTTTTATGGAAGCAAAGGTAATGGGTTTTGTCTGTGTTGATGGTAAGCAGGTTTTTATTCAAACAATCCATAACTTTAGGCATACCTTGCTCCACCTCTTTAAACACCTCAGGCCATGAATCACCGCGAAATATGATTGCGGTATCATCCGCATAGGAGATAACGTCAATTTTATTATTGCCGCTGAAGAGAGCGAGTACGTCATTCAGATAGGTAATGAATAACGTTGGCCCTAAAATACTTCCTTGCGGAACCCCAAATCTGATTGGGGTTGGAGGGGTCGTCACAGAATCAACTTTCACTTGCTGATGTCTATCCGAGAGATAACTATTAAACCAGTTCAGGGCAACGCCTCTGATACCCAAGCATTCAAGTTTTCTTAGCAGTATTGGATGTGACACCGTGTCGAATGCCTTGGCCAGGTCCAAAAACATTCCGACACAGGCTTTTCCGGCATCCAAAGCAGTAGCCACTTTGTTAAGAAGTAAGTTGACAGCACCCTCGGTCGATTTATTTTGACGAAATCCAAATTGAGCTTCCGAAATTATGCTATGGCTTTCTAAATAGTTAACCAATCTTTTGTTTACAATTTTTTCAAGAATTTTCGAGAACGAGGATAAAAGAGAGATTGGGCGGTAGTTTGATGGATCTGTTAGGGGGCCACTTTTGTAAATCGGAACTACAGATGCAGTCTTCCAACAGCTTGGAAAGACACCAGTCGATAGACTAAGATTCAGTATGTGGGTCAGGGGCGCCAGGATAACATCACCGATAGTTTTAATCATGTTATTGCTTATACCATCAATACCAGGAGCACTACTTAATTTAAGCGATTGAATCATGTTTTTAACCTCCTCTGGGTCTGTGGGCTTCATGAAAAACGAATGCGGGAACTTCGAATCAAGCGAAACATTTTTTGCAAGCTCTGTTTCAGAAGTGTCCAGGTTAACCAGGATTGTTTTTGAGAGGTTTTCCCCGACGGAGTCATTGGCAATACCATTGTGGGGCCATTTTTTCTTGAGCGCCTCACGGGCGCAACCTACTTGGACTTCCTAACCCAGCACCTACCTCGCCTCATCAACCGTCAGGTCCCACTGGCATACCTTAACGACATGTATTATCAACACGACGGAGCCCCAGCGCACTTCCAGAGAAATGTGCGTGATTACCTTAACCAAGAATTTGAAGGCCGCTGCATAGGACGTGGTCTACCAGTGCCGTGGCCTGCACGGTCACCTGACCTAACTCCCATGGATTTTTTTGTGGGGTGAAATTAAAAACTTAGTGTACACAAGTGGACGAGTGATAGAAAATTGAAACGCGCTATTCGCAGTGCCTTTAGAATTGTAAAAAGTGACACTTTCATGTTATCTCGCGTGCAAGTTAATTTAAGGAAACGCGCGTTTGTGTGTATTGCTCAAAATGGACAGCACTTTGAGCAGATTCTGCGATCTGTCAATGATGAAAACATTTTGTAAACAGGTGAAATTTAAGTTAGTGTAAATAGTTACCTTAGTCCGGTCGCTTAACGTCTTACCTATATTGCCAAATTCACCAAATTGCACCAAATTTTTTCCAGGTACTAGTTAGGTACATTATTGCTGTCAATTTTTGATGGGAGCCAATTCTTGAATTTTCTATGGAATATTTTTGAAATTCAAGAATTGGTTCCATTAAAAAATTGAGAGCTATGTACCTAACTAGTACCTGATAAAATTTTGGTGAAATTGGGCGTGTCTACGTGAAACAGCTAAATGACCGCACTACCTGGGTATGTCTAATTAATGAAAATAATGTTTGTAAATAAGATGATTAGGTACACTTTTAGAGAGGTGAAATCAGTTCATAGGTATTGATTTTATGAAAAAACATTGTTTTTGTAAAAAATTATCAATGTTACCTACTTAATTAAATTGAATTTTTTAACTTTATTCATGTTTGTTTTCTGTCCCCTAATACCGACTATCGGAGAGCAGGTCAAGCTTGACACATTGGACTTACCGCTTGCTTATCATAGAAAGCGTAGAGACGGAAAACACACTGTCTGTCAAGCCTGAGCTGCTCTTGACTGTGTAGTGGTTTCAGTGCTTTGAATAAGTAGGTAGGTACAATCGAATTATGGAGTGTTTTCAGTGCTTTGGATTAGTATGTAGGTACAGTAGAGAGCAGCTGAAGCTCAAGAGCAGCTCAGGCTTGACACTGGATTTTACCAGGTAAGATAGGTACAAAATCCAATGTGTCAAGCTTCAGCTGCTCTCGACTGTACCTTCATACTAATCCAAAGCACTGAAAACATTCCATATTTCAGCTAGCCTTGGGTAGCTACTGTCAAGAGCAGCTCAGGCTTGACACTCGCTTACGTAAGATAAGTAAAAAATCCAATGTGTCAAGCTTCAGCTGCTCTCTACTGTACCTACATACTAATCCAAAGCATTGAAAACACCCCATTACGCGACAACTTGGTGCGTAGGTACTGGGACGTATTGGGATTCACTCAAAAATTGTGGGTTCGTCCGCCATAAACTTACGAATCACTGACAAATTTTAAACAAATACCTACCAACCTATTGTTCCTATTTCCTGGAAAAGTGAGCGTTCTCTTGATTTCTTTTTAAATCGAGCTCTTGCCCGAGTCGAGATACTAGGAGCGCCTTGTATGCGTCCAGATAAACGCGCGAAACACGCGCGAGTAAATCGCGGCGAATTCGCCCTTTCTGGACAGGGTCTAAGGCCAGCTGAATTATGGAGTGTTTTCAGTGCTTTGGATTAGTAGGTAGGTACAGTCGAGAGCAGCTGAAGTTTGACACTCTTACCAGGTAAGATAAGTACAAAATCCAATGTTTCAAACTTCAGCTGCTCTCGACTGTACCTACCTACTAATCCAAAGCACTGTAAACTCCATCATTCAGCTGGCCTTAGGTAGGTACAGTCAAGAGCAGCTCCAGCTTGATACTCGCGTACCAGGTAAGATAAGTACAAAATCCAATGTGTTCTGTTCATTAACCCTTAGTCGGCTCTTACTACACCCTAGGGTAGAGATGGGTTGGTACTATTCTTTGCCGGCACAACACGGAGCATACAGTGGGACGCATCGGGACCAAAAATAAAATAAAAAAAAAAAAACAAATCCGATTACGCACTGTGGTGTCCCGTCGGGCCTCGTGTGTTTCGGGATATATTTACAATGATACACAACACCATAACTTCCAGATAGACTGTATGTATATTGGTAAATGAAATAACAAATAACTTAATAGCTCTATCTTATTTAGACGTGTGTCCAGTAGCGCGGCCCGACGGAGACTGACTGCCTCGCCCATGGTCTCGGTAGTGGTCGATGCGTTGACAGTCATTGTCCAAGCTGGCCACTAGCATTGCCTGCTGTACACCACATCCCTTCCTTGTTTTAATTGTTTTATATCTGAAACAATACAAACAGCACAACAACCATTCACCAATGAAGCCTGCCTACAGCAGCCAATCAAGAATATCCAGGAGGACCTAATTTTAAAGCCTTGTGTTACTTTAAAGCCTTTAGAGGAAGGCAAGGATGAGGAACACAACGACCTATCTTTCCTTTACCTTTTTTCTTTTTATTTATTTCACACCACCGGTTTCCATAGGTTTGCAGGTGGTAAGCAAGGTGAAAACAAAGACTTCCTTTTGAAAATAAATGGAATATGGCTTTCAATATCACAAAAAATGCAGAACAATTACAAGTTCTTCAGATATGTATTTATTATATTATTATCATTTTCCGTATGGTTTGCAGAGTCAACGAATTCTTGGTGTTCTACTACTAAAATTACGATCTATACCCAGACCTAGAACGAACTCTTCGAAGTACAAGATCACCCATGTCATCAAAATGTGTGGCGATTAAATAATATATCAATAAATAGTACCTTTAGAAGGCAAAAATAAAAATGTTGTTGTTGTTGTTGTTTTTTTTTCTTAGTATTATTATTATTTTGTTGGCACCGGTCAATAAATATCTAGATTTTCCTCTAATACTTATTGCACCTCTGCCACTATGTAGCTATCAGTTGCACTAACTTTGCATAGCTTCAAAATAGGTATATGCACAAGGGCCACTGCCAAAATAGGTTTTGTTTTTCTTTATTTTTATTTTGTTAGCACCGGTCAATAATAATCTAGATTTTCGTCTAACACTTATTGCACCTTTGCCACTATGGTGGTTATCAGTTGCACTAACTTTGCATAGCTACAAAATAGGTATGCACAAGGGCCACTGCCAAAAATAGGTTTTGTTAGCACCGGCAAATAATTATTCAATTATGATCCCACTAATTATTTCGCCCCTGCTACTAAGTGGTTATCAGTTGCACTCACTTTACGCAAAGTAGGTATTTATGCGCAAACGGTATACTGCCAGGAGGTTTGACCTCTAATTAGCACCGTCCGATAATTTTGACCAGTAATTATCGCGACCCTGCCACTATGTGGTTATCAATTGCACTCTCATAGTGAGTATTGTTTAGGTACGTCAGGTCAGTAGTGATTAACCCGACCGTTCTACTACAAAGTGCAATTGCCAATTCTATTGTTTAAAAACATTGATCATTACTCTGGTAAGTCCTGTAGTACGCCAGCACACCCCACGAGCTTCCACAGACCGCAAAAGAAACAACATAAGCGTAAGCGTATCTACTTACACACATACATCAGAAGTCACGGTCCTATTAGAATATCATTGGTCTAGGTGTAGGTAGTATCATAACTTGAATTTAAATAAAACTTTTCTAGGTATGCAGTTAAGTTACCTACTCGTACCTATCACTATTTCGATGCGAGAAGTGTTTGGTGTGGACACACTGACATAATGGTATAGATACAGTCAACAGCCAATCAACCCTGACACATTGTATTTTATTCTGTTTTTATTTCAGATTCAGATAATTTTATTCAATGTAGATTCTTTACAGAATACTTATTGAATGTCATGCAGAATACATTGCAAATAGAGCGAGTCTACGGCGTCTTAATAAAGTAAAGTTACTTAATAAATAGACAGCAAGTAACAGAAATTACAAGAATAGATTCATTTACAAAAGTTGAAAATGTTTATAGATCAGCAAATAGAACTATTATGTATGGTGTGCCACAGGGTAGTGTTTTGGGACCTTTACTGTTTATCGTCTATATAAATGATCTTCCAAAAACCACGATACAGCATATGACACTATTTGCGGATGATAGTACAATTACAATTGCATTTAAAGAAGGACAAAACTATGAAATAGATATTAATGAGGCTCTTGACTCTGTAGTAAAATGGTTAAATAATAATAATTTAAAAATGAATATTAACAAAACTAAAGTTATGCACTATAGACAACGAATATTACCACCAAATGTAGATATCAGAATCGGAAACACAACTTTGAATATGGTTGAAAGCACGAAGTATCTTGGTTTAGTTATAGATTGTAAACTTAATTGGAAGTTACACTTAGAGCAGTTATGTAAAAAAGTTAGTTCCTCTGCATATGCCTTGCGGAAGCTTGCACCAGTCACTAATGTAGAAGCACTGCTTACAGCGTACCACGGCATTGTTGGGTCTTACTTAAGATACGGGGTGATTTTCTGGGGGAATTCAACTAATAGAGAGCTAGTTTTCCGAGAACAAAAGAAATGCATACGTTCAATGTTTGGTATTCCATATGATGAAAGCTGTAAACCATATTTCAAACGGTATAAAATATTAACTTGTCCATCTTTATATATTTTGGAAAGTGCCTTATTTGTAAAGGCCAATCCTAAGTTGTTTCCTAGATTATCTGAAATAGTTAAACGTAATAGACGTGACAATGACCTGGTGCATATACCGCCGGCACACACAGCTCTAATGAGTAAAAGTGTAATATGTATGGCTCCATCTATCTATAATAAAATACCAAAGGAAATTAGAATGTTAAGTTATAACGAATTTAAAATTGAATTGAAAAAAAAATTGCTAGAAAAATGTATTTATAATTTACAAGAATTCACAACCAATAAATTTTTAATGTCTTAACTTATTTAATTAATAAAACAAAATTGTATAATATAATTTATTTTTACCTAATATTAAAAATATACTTATTTTATTTTATTTAAATTATCTAGAATAAGTAGAATATTTGTATACCTTACAAGGTGGAATACAGTGTGCTGTTATATGTTTTATAAGACCTTATTGTTTTTACCTGTATTCAAACAAATAAAGAATTTTGAACTTTTGAACTTTGAACTTTGAACTTTGAACTTCTTCAAACGCTCGAAATCCTAGTGTCGTGTAAGTTTCAAACTTAATGTGTCGTTGACTGTACATGCGGTCTGTGTGTCGCCACCGGTGTCTACGGACGTACGATCAACCGCTTCTCGGTAGAAACTTTTTCAACTCTATTACCACGCCATAAGGTCCAAAAGTGTTTCTACTGATGTGCGGCCGTATGTACCTACCCACATTATAATGGTTTATTGAGTTACTTTCTATAAGAACAGGACTTACTTGGTTGGTCGTTAAGTATTTATTTGTTTATTTATTACATAGTGTCATGATATTTTTTAGATTAAACAGTTATTTTCACGTATCTTTCATATGGCAACCAAAACTGATGACGTACTTCCTGTCGGCGGGTGACTTCTTCCGGCTAAAAGGGGAAGTGGGAGGAGGAAATTGATAATATTCTGTTACCTAGACGAGGAACGAGAGCCAGGAGCTCAGTTCGGCTAGAGACTTCAAACTGTAAACTTGTCTAAGCAGAATTACTGCCAGTTTAATTATTTTACATAATATATTTAGTAATATTTTAATCAATTGTAAAGAGAGTATAATAAAGTCTTAATTATTGTGGTTATCGTCGTTTTTCTTCAAACTTCAGAAGTGGAAGAACTGGAAAAAAAAGTTTTAATGGCCATTTGTGCCATTGTGTGCATGTATGAATGGTGAGTGCGTGACCAGGGCTACTCTCTGGTAGCATTTGCTATTAATATTAGCACATTGACCAATCTGGCTCTGTGAAGCCACGTGGTATTTTTTTTCTACATATTGTGAACATTGAATATAACTTTAGTTTTATTTCATTGAATAATTCACGTGGTATTTTCTTAACATTTTGTGAACAGTGATGAGAATTTTAGTTCGAATTTATCGAAGGCTAAGGAATTTACCACCCACCTACCTAAGATTTATTTATTTTAAAGTTTTTTTTTTTTTCTCATTTCTGCTAAATTCTTATTTAAAGCTGTATCTGCTGGATAATTAGAGGGCGAATGTAGTATATTTAAGCATATGGCTTCCAAAAGCGTGGTGCAAACTGCATTCGTCGGATCACAGATTTTTATAAGGGGACAAATGTGGTTAGCACTCATCCACATTTGTCGGATTTTGATGTATTGCAGGGCGAACAAGTTAGTTCGCCGGATACTTTAGGGGGCGGCGTATGTTGGGTTGTTGGATTTTAAGTAATTCAAATGTCTACTAGACAGAATACAAACTACGTACGACCGTCGGATTTACTGAGCCATGTGTGCTGGATATTGGGGCGTGTTCGCTCGGATAGATTTATACGTTTTTACTGAATTTAAGGTTATTTATTTTTCATTGTGAATTTTCGTAACTATTTAATTAACTTCTGATATTTTAATTTTATTTTTAAGAACTACCTACTTAGTTCGATAAAATGATTTCATTTAGACTTTTGAACACCACACAAGTGATAGGATGATAAAATTGGATGGATTATGGCCGAAATTTATGTACTTTTTTTAGGACATGGTATCTGAGGTGGAAGGCGGAACGCCGCCTGGTACACCGCCCAGGTGTCGTAGAAAGCGACGAGCCAAGAAAAAGACGAGGCAAAGGAGTCCATCCACATCATCTGGTTCCAGTAGTGAGGATGTGCCTCGCAAGTTACGCAAAGTATCAAGCCGTCTTAAAACTAAGGACGTGCTGAAGCTTTTGAAGGACTACAAAGGTGACTCAAGTAAGAATTCGTCTCTCTCTAGCAATAACTTAAATAATGTTGTGCCTGAATTTGATCCAGCTAACAGAGCTCAAACCATTGATTGCTGGCTTCGAAAGGTTAACGAATGCTCAGTCATATATGGATGGGATGATAAACAAACTATCCATTTTTCCTTGCAAAAGTTAGTTGGTCTAGCAAAAAAATGGTTTGAGGCCTTACCCACTGTTATTTATTCTTGGCCGGAGTGGCAAACGAAACTCCGTAAGGCTTTTCCCAATGAGGAGAATCATGGTCGTTTACTAGAAGAAATGCTAAGCCGTACTTCTCGCCATGATGAAAGTTTGCGCGAATACTTTTATGATAAATTATGTCTTTTAAATCGATGTGAAATTATGGGGAAAAAAGCTGTTGACTGTATTGTTTATGGTATTACTGACCGGTCGATTAGGAATGGAGCACAAGCTCAAAATTGCACCGAACCCGAAGACTTGCTTAGTTTCCTTTGTTCTCAAAAGCAGCAACCATTTACGAACGTTAAAAGTAAAGATCGTAATACCACGAGGACTGAAAATTCTAACGCTTCGAACACTAGTGGTTCTTCTCATAATAACATTACTTGTTTTAATTGTCGGTCCAAGGGTCATCCTTATCACAAGTGCACAAAACCCATACTGCGATGCAAACGCTGTCACAGGATAGGACATAACAATGAGAATTGCAAGTTAGAGCCTTTGAGTACGGTGAACCCCAATCAAACTCAAATTGATAGTGGACCCGATAAAAAGACTTTAAAAATCGAAACCACTAACAGTAGCAATGACAAGTTTTTTAAAACTATTACTGTCAACGAACGTTCCTTCGAAGCTTACATAGACTTTGGCAGTGAGTGTACTCTGTTACGTAGGTCTGACGCCGATTCACTTAACTTGTCTCGGAATTTGAATGACCTTCCTGTTATCAAGGGATTCGGGCAGTCATCAGTGGTTCCCTTGTACAAGTCGTGTGCTTCTGTAAAAGTTGACGAAGTCGAGTCGAGTATTGAAGTACTGGTTGTTGATGACGTGTATCTTCAGACGTCTTTAATCGTTGGCCAAAATTTCACAGAACTGCCTTTCGTCACTGTCTTAAAAGACAGCCAAAAATTGATTTTTTATAAAAGCCCAACTGAAAACCCCTTTAATGAACAGGTCGATAATTTGAAACTCTATATAACAAGTTCAGTGAAGATTTCAAAAACTAGCATTGTTCCTATTCACACTGATGTGCACTTCTCGGGAGACGTTCTTATTGAAGGCTACAATTCTGCAGAACCAGGCAAGGAATATAGTTTATTTCAAGGCGCCTATCACATAGCTGATGGCAAGGGTCAAGTTGTTGTATCAAATTTGTCCCCAAACGTTCTTACTTTTGATAAAGGCACTCTAATTGCTAGATCTATACCCTTTGTCGAACGGACGACATTTCAAGTAAACAGGATTCAAAGGAATGCGTCTGCTATGGAGCCCCTAGATAAGTCTGAAATCAAAACAGGACCAGATCTAGATAGTAACCAATTAGATAGGCTTTATTCACTTTTGCAAAACTATCGTGATTGTTTCGCAACGAAACTAGAAGAAATAGGTTGTGCGGTGGACGTGGAAATGAAGATAAACCTCACGGACAACAAGCCAGTAGTTTACCGCCCATATAGATTGTCCCACTCCGAACGCGAACAGGTCCGAGACACAATAGAGGAACTTTTAAAGAATGATATTATTCAGGAGTCTACGTCCGACTATGCCAGTCCAATCCTTATGCTGAGGAAGAAAACTGGTGAGCCGAGGCTCTGTGTAGATTTTAGGGCCCTGAATAATAAAACCGTGAAGGATCGGTTCCCATTACCCCTAATTGAGGATCAAGTGACGAATTTAAGTGGCAGCAACTATTTTACGACCCTCGACCTTGCCTCCGGCTATTATCAAATCCCGATGGCCAAAGAAAGTCAACATCTTACAGGATTTGTCACTCCAGACGGACATTTTGAATTCAAAAGGATGCCGTTTGGTTTGGCTAATGCTCCGGCAGTCTTCCAAAGGATGATTAACAAGATCCTTGGAAACAGACGCTTTGAGTACGCTTTGGCTTATTTTGATGACGTGCTTATACCATCGAAGAGCATTGATGAAATGTTCCAGAGGTTAGAAGAGGTTCTACAACTTTTTAGAGAACATGGCTTAACTTTAAAACTAATAAAGTGCCGTTTTTTTGACACTACTGTCAACTACCTCGGATACGATATTTCATCTCTTGGCGTTCAACCGAGTGAATCCAAGGTAGCGGCTGTGGAACAGTTTCCAACCCCTAAAAACGTTCACGAAGTTCGACAGTTTCTTGGTCTGACCGGGTACTTCCGCAAATTTATACAGGGCTATGGGGAACACGCACGACCATTGACTTCTTTGTTAAAGAAAGACTCAAAATGGCGTTGGACTAGCATTGAGGAACAATCGTTTTCTATTTTGAAAGAGAAACTTATCCGTCGGCCCGTCCTTGCCCTCTATGATCCAAAACTTGAGACCGAAATACACACGGACGCTAGTGCTCTTGGTGTCGCAGGAACGCTTTTGCAATGGCAAAAAGACTCGCGAGTTTTGAAGCCCGTGGCTTATTTTAGCCGGCAAACTACACCAGAAGAAAAGCATTTGCACTCCTATGAACTCGAAACACTGGCTGTCGTATGCTCCTTAAAGAAGTTTCGTGTGTACCTTTTAGGAAGACACTTTAAAGTTTTTACCGATTGTGCTGCTCTAAGAACCACCTTAACAAAAAGAGACTTGATCCCACGGGTAGCAAGGTGGTGGCTCCAAATTAGTGAATATGATTTTGATATTGAATACCGTCCAGGTGTTCAAATGTCACACGTAGACGCTTTGAGTAGGAACAGCAAACTGCCTGGGGACGTCGAAGACAACCCTTCTGTCAATATTTATAGTATTGAAAAAGAAAATTGGCTTCTGAGTTTACAGTTGGCAGATCCTGACACCTGTCGAATCATCAGGATTCTGAAACCAGAAGATGACCAAGAAGCTAAGGACATTAGGAAAAATTTCTTCGTCAAAAATCATACACTTTACAGGAAGGTTGATGATCGTCATTGTCTGGTAGTCCCTCGTTGTGCTAGGTGGCAAATATGCAAAGCTAACCACGACGAAATTGGTCACCTGGGCTTCGCCAAAACCCTAGAAAGAATACAACACCAATATTGGTTTCCGAAGCTTAGAAAGTTTGTCAAAAAATATGTAGCAGCGTGTTTAGAGTGCGCTTATAGCAAAGACACAGCAACGAAACAAAAATCTGGTTATTTACACCCTATAGAAAAGATTAACATACCGTTTCACACGATCCACTTAGATCATCTTGGTCCATTTGTTAGGAGTAAAGACGGAAATACTCACATCTTGACAGTTGTAGACGGTTTTACGAAATATGTATTCGTGAGAGCAGTTAAAGACTTGAAAACTAAAACTACAGTCAAAACTTTAGAGAAAATATTTTACGACTTTGGTGTCCCAGCTAGGATAGTGTCGGACCGCGGTACTAGCTTTACGTCAGCAGCTTTTAAGACCTTTTGCGAGACACATGGAATAAAACATGTTTTGAATGCAGTCGCTTGTCCCAGGGCTAATGGTCAGGCCGAAAGGTTTAACCAAACTATTTTAAATTCCTTATCAGCACAGAATTCTTTCGGCCACGAAAGAGACTGGGACAAGTGTCTGGGCAAGGTCCAATGGGGTATAAATAATACCATCCACTCTTCTACACAAAAGACAGCGACAGAAGCTTTGTTTGGATTCAAAATGCGTGATGATCTAACAAACAAACTGAATATTGACGTAGAAAAAGATCCGACAAACTCCGGCTTGCATGAGATCAGAGACAGAGTTAGTTCTAATATAAGGAAAAGTCAAGCCAAGCAGAAAGAAAGGTATAATGCGGACCGGATTCCTGCTGCAAAATTCGAAGTTGGCGATCTTGTCAAAATTTGTCGTAATAACTTTGATAATGATGGGAAAAGTACAAAGCTTCTATCGAGGTTTGTGGGACCGTATAAAATAACGGAAGTATTAGCTAATGATCGGTACAGAATAGCAGATGTGCCTGGTTTCATTAAGAAAGGCAAGCCATACACAACTGTTATAGCTGCCGATAGGATTAGACCATGGATACATATAAAAGCTTTAGAAGTGCATAGTACTGAATCCAGTAGTGAGCATAGTAGTAAGGACGATTAATATAGGCAAATTATGCACATTTTAAAATCACTAAATATTATGTACGAGTATCTCTAAAATTCTCATAAGTCTTGTTACTCATATTTAGTTATACAAAATAAACTCAATGTAAATTTAATAAAAGTATACAATAAAATTAGGTGTAAGTAGCATTATTGATGCATTTTGTATCGACAAGTACCTATTTACCAGTACCAAATGTCATGATTGCGGTATTGTTGTACTCTCAGAACAAAGACCTCCTTTGTAGTTAATCCATATTGATAATTGTATTTGTTGTAATTTCTTATGTTATTGCTGTTGATTATAGTATTTTTTGTGCTTACTTTTAATGTGTTATATTATAATTGTAACCTATGTTACGTAATTACTGTGTAATTTTTAACTTTTTAGCCTTCTTTTTGACTTTTTGATATAATGATGATGGTTGTATTTATTGATGATTATAATTATTATGCCAAATTATTTTCACTCATGTAAAAGTATTATTTGTCTACTTGCTAATAGAACTAAGAAGATTGTTATTACGTGTCTTTTGCTTTGTAAATAGTATAATCTATTTTTATAAATAATTTGAAGTGCTCAATTTACATCAAATGTTTAATTAAAAGCACAGCCTAGAGTAAGAAGAGCTTGACCCTTGCAGTGTGAATCTAATTGTCACAGTATTTAAATAAGAACGATAAAAGTCCAAGGTGTCGAACTTGGTGTGCTCGTTACTGTACAAAACTTAATTTTAATGTTCATCAATGTAAATTTTCTTTTTGGTTAGATTTTTGTCCTATGAAAATATTATTAGAGAATATAGATCGATGCGCCGGGAGGCAGCACGTTATCAGATGGCCGAATGTCATGATATTTTTTAGATTAAACAGTTATTTTCACGTATCTTTCATATGGCAACCAAAACTGATGACGTACTTCCTGTCGGCGGGTGACTTCTTCCGGCTAAAAGGGGAAGTGGGAGGAGGAAATTGATAATATTCTGTTACCTAGACGAGGAACGAGAGCCAGGAGCTCAGTTCGGCTAGAGACTTCAAACTGTAAACTTGTCTAAGCAGAATTACTGCCAGTTTAATTATTTTACATAATATATTTAGTAATATTTTAATCAATTGTAAAGAGAGTATAATAAAGTCTTAATTATTGTGGTTATCGTCGTTTTTCTTCAAAATAGGTATCTATTATATAGGCACACAATGAAAACAAGGAGGCATCAGTCGCTTATAAAATCAAGTAATTTTTCAATATAATTCAACTATTGGTACTTTTAATCTGAATGTCTGAAAATGAAATAAATATTCTTATTTTTTTTTGTTTTTTGTGTGGTTGGGTAAATGGATGTGTACTGGACCCAACACTACAAAGGATTCGAAATGAGTCTACATAAGACGACTTGTTTTGTGAGAAATAGTTGAAAGTGTAAACTATCCCAGTAAAACACCACGTTTATACTTTGACCAAACTTTATTAACCACGTGCTCGTGGAACACACTTGCTACACTTCTTGAAAATGGCTCACGTACTGTTCCATGCGAACGCCCAACAATCAATGCCCCCCTCCCGCGCTCTGCCCTGTATTTATATCGTACCCTCAGTGTTGCCAGTGCAAGAAAATTGAAATGTGCAAACAATATAGCACGCAAAACGAAATGGAACCTTACACTCGTCCATCCTGATATCATGTATGTCCCCATACATGAACCAGGTGGAACCTTACACTTGGCAGAGCGAGAGAGTGTTTGCGTTATTTCTCAGGCACATAAAAGAAAATTTAAATCATTTCTAAATTCACATAAAGCTATGAATTCTGTACATCGAGAACTATTATTACTCCTAGACGACATGTAAAGCAAATAAGTCATTACTCAATGTGTATTTTTTTGTGTAACAATAAAGAATTTATCTATCTATCTATCTTTTTCCTTATACAGAGCCAAATATAAATAACAAAAAATATACCTAGATGTATGCTTTAAGTCTATCCTTGTAACGTTACATCCTTGTAACGTTATATCCTTGAATCCTTGTAACGTTACATCCTTGTAACGTTATATCCTTGTAACGCTACATCCTTGTAACGTTATATCCTTGTATCCTTGTAACGTTACATCCTTGTAACGTTATATCCTTGTGTCCTTGTAACGTTACATCCTTGTAACGTTACGTACCTTGTATCCTTATAACCAAATTATATATCCTGGTATCCTTATAACCAAGTTATATATATCCTAATGTCCTTATAACTAAATATCTCTCCTTACATCAGGTTAACCAAATATCTATTCCTATATTCAATGATTAGTTCACCTTTTGCACAACTATATCCAATTTATCTGTTTATTCCTTATGTAAATTTATGTGTTATCTATATCTACAAAGTAGAAAATCGCAAAATTTCACAACCACAGGCAGGATTCGAACCTGCGTCTTCTGCGTTAAGTACCGCAGACGCTTTACCAACTAGGCTACTGTGGTCCTGCCCGATGTTGTGAAATTTAGCGACCTCTATACGCATTCCAACGTTGCGTTTGTGCTGCCACCTAGCAAGCATTTTTGCTGTACTTTGTAGATTTATCCGAACACAGGAAGTGTTAAAATAAAATCATTTTCGTTATCTATATCCTTTTAACGTTTAAGTAAAAATCAGTCTTAATGAATTAATCGCATGCTGCGTGGTGTCAGGCCAAGATTTGGACGCAATCCACAATCCTCGCTCTTGACCTGAAACAACACAAACAATACGATTAGAATCTACAGAAACAAATGTAATTATTGCATTTTAAAAGCTTAAAATAATTCAAAAATTCTACAAGGTTTAAATCAGACACAAAGTAGGTATCAAGTCATGGCCTCATCATCGTCAGTGATGTTCTCCACGTCTCTATCGTCATCTTCATCGCCGTCATCATCTATTGCCAATGACGCGACATGAATCCAAGGCTGCATCCTATCTGCAGCAACTGTACTTTTACGCTTATTTTTCATAGCCTCGAATCCCGCTATAGGGGCAATTTTATAACGGTCGTTTCCTAAAACCTGTACCACTCTGAAAGGACCCTCATACGAGGGCATTAGCTTAGTGCTTTGACCATTATTTTGAAATGCAACTTTTGTAATTTTTACTAAGTCACCTTTCTTGTAAGTGCGCGCAGGTCGCCTAACCTGGTCATAATATTGTTTCTGAGAATCCTGAGTCTTATCTATTCTCTGTTTTACCTGTTCACGAACGGATGTAAGATCAGTATCAATTCGGGTTTCCTCTATTATTTCGTTAAGAGCCGGCTTGACCTCACCGCTCATAGCCGTCCCAAACATTACCTCAGCGGGGGTTTACCAAGCGTTTTTTTGTATGGTGTTATTCAAGCCCCATTGTATTCTTCCTAACTTGATGTCCCACTCTTTCTCGTTATCTCTGATATTCTGCGCTGTCAACGCATCGAGGATAGTGCGATTATAGCGCTCTACCTGACCGTTGGATCTTGGACTTGCTACCGCATTAAGTACGTGTTTTATGCCGCGGTCCAGGCAAAATCGTCTAAACGCGTGGGAGGTAAAACACGAACCTCTGTCACTCACTAACCTACCTGGGGCTCTAAAAGTGTCGAAAATGTCCTGCAATACTTTTACAACATTTTGCGTGCTAGTGTTTCGAACAGGTTTAATAAAAACAAACTTCGTGAAGGCGTCTACAGCTGTAAGTATGTGTGTGAATCCCCTCTTAGATTTCACAAAGGGTCCAAGGTGGTCAATGTGCAAGGTGTGGAAAGGAATGCCAACCTTCTCTATTGGGTGCAGTAACCCTTCGCGCGTATTTGATGACTTTTTTGCATATGCACAGTCTATACAGGCACTTACGTACTTCTTTACAAATCGTTTCATCTTTGCAAACCAATAGGTTTTTTTTATGCGTTCCAACGTCTTATCGTAACCAACATGCCCTATGTCGTCGTGGTTCATCTTGCACACTTGCCACCTTGCACCCTTTGGAACCACCCACCTAATATTTTCCTTATCGTCACCAACACACCTGTACAATCTATTATTCTTTAAAACAATATACAATACAATACAATATTTCTTTATTTAAAAAGTCCATTAAAATCTAAATACGCAGATCTGTGACTCCTGCACTAAGCTCTAGGCTTGTATCGCAGGGGCCGCATTACAAAACAAAGTTGTACAGAGGACGACGGGTGATAAATTTACAATAACAATTAATCAATTTAAGAATGAGGTTGCTAATAACAGAAATAAATGGAAATAGGACAGTGCACAAATACTACAAACAAAAAGTGTAAAATAGAAGGCATGTGTTTGGCGGAGTGAGTGAGTGTGTGGGTATGTGTGTGAATGTATGAGTGTGAGAGTGAGTGTGAGTAAATAATATGTGAATTGACTGCAAGGTAGTGTTTTGCTCAACTTAAAATTTTAAATAGGTCTTCAGTTTGATCATAATTCAACGTCGCAAGCCAGGATTTCACTTTTAACTTAAAAGACTTAACCGTAAGCAAGCAAACTTGACAAATTTTCCGGCAAACTAAGTTATAAATGTAGCAATGTACAAAGGGTGGCAGCCTTTGGGCATGTCGGGAACGTGTACCGGGGTTGGGCCAATTGTAAATGCGGCGTTTGATGAGCTCACTATACATGCTGGAGCTTAAAGCTTGTCTATGAAATGAAGCAGCGGCTTGTAACATAAATAGGTGACGCACTCGCAATTTATCCACCTGTTTGTAAATCGCATCTGTGGAGAAGGTCCGTCTCTTACGAAGCATCACTTTGAGGACAGCCCTTCGACTCCGTTCTAAAACCAGCATATGCGATTTTGCGGCACCGCCCCATGCCAAAATGCAGTAGCGCAGCATAGATTCACATATTGCAGAATAAACTAGAAGCAAAATGTCTAAACTTGCCGAGTTACGGAGGGACTTCATAATGTATAGGCTTTTCCTGATACGACCGGCGAGGTTGACAATGTGAGCGAGGTTGGCAATGTGAGTTGAAAGAGCAGGGTTATGTTTTAAGCAGGTGTGTATTATTATAGGAGAATTTGAGGAAGGGCTGGACGCTTTTGTTTGATGAAAGGAAAGATATTTTGTTTTACTTGTGTTAAGAGTGAGCAGATTCTTTTGCAACCAGTGGGCCAGCCTGGCCATACCAGTTTCTGCCAAATCGAAAACCTCCTCCCAGGTAGTACCAGTAAACAAAGCCACAGTGTCATCAGCGTAACAAATGAGCTCGAGAGCTCGAAAACGTAATTTTTCTTTATGTACTCAAGCCCCTTCGGATCCAGGGCGCTGTTAACAATATCCCGTAGTCTCCCTAATTCAGGGTCTCCCAACTGAAGTGTTAGCAGCCAATCTTCGTCCGTTATTGCCAAGACCATAGGGCAATGCAAAGGGTCTGATGCTTCAGTATCATGAACCGGATTTCTAGAAAGCGCGTCGACGTGGCTCATTTTTGTTCCGGCTCTATATTCAATAGAGCATTCGAATTCCTGCAGCGCTATCCACCAGCGAGCAAGGGATTGAATGAATTTTCGGAAATAGCTCACCAGTCCAAGAAATTGGCGAACGCTATGCACATTCGTTGGAAGAGGGAAATCAATTACGCTTTGGATTTTAGCTGACCCTGGCCGCATACCCGTAGAACTTATTTCATACCCCAGGTAGTCTATTTTATTGTTCAAGAAGCTACACTTCGATAAATTCAACTTGAGGTTTGCTCTTTCCAATAGCTTGAAGACTTCTTCTAGGCGGTCCATGCATTCTTCAGGACTCTTACCAAAGATAAAAGATCATCAATGTAAACGGTAGCTTTATCAAAACGCGCTGATCCGAGGACATGGTTCATCATTCGCTGAAAAACGGCAGGTGCGTTTGCCAGACCGAACGGCATGCGATTGTACTCGTACAGACCGTCCGGTGTGACAAACGCCGTTAAGTGCTTGCTTTCTTCAGCGATTGGAACTTGATAATATCCTGACATCAAATCGAGCGTGATGAACCATGCCTGCCCAGACAACCTAGCTATTTCATCCTCAATTATAGGTATGGGGTATCTCTCTTTTATGGTTATCGAGTTAAGCAGTCTGTAATCGACACACAGGCGAATACTACCGTCCTTCTTCCGCTCGAGTATTATCGGGCTGGCGTAGTTAGATGTTGATTCCCTTATAATACCCGCCTGTAACATCTCTTCGATCATAGCTCGTACTTTTTCACGCTCATGGTAAGAAAGACGATAGGGCCTGTAAACAACAGGGCGTTGGCTACTTAACTCGATCTTCATCTCTGTTGCATTAGTACAACCTAGTCCTGCGAGGTCGTGAGCAAAACACTGTTCGTGACGTCTCAAAAGTTCTAAAAGTTTAGCTTTGTCACCCTCGGATACTGTTTCGCCTAAACGTACCTGATTTTCATCTAGTTGCTTCACCGATGAAACATCCGTGTGTTTGGTTGTAGTCAAAGAATCAGCCATGCTCGTTATTCTATAAACTGTTTCTATCTTCTCAGCTCGAGAAAAAACCAGGTTTTCTTGAAGGCAGCACGGTACGGAACATGGCGTTATTGTAATAAAAAGTAAGCCGTTTTTAACCTCGTAAACCCCGCCGCAAACTATATATTGTTTACCTGGCTTCCCCACCACCTTTGTATCAATTAGCACGTTGCCCGAGAAAGAAGTCGGTGTTCTAGCCTTAACACTAGCTGCTCCGTAAATTCTACAATAGGACATTACTCGGACTCTATCTAATTGCTCGTCATTTTCAGATAAATTAGGAACTTCTTTACCGATATGTAAAAATTGTAGCTTATTGACATCCTTGTAAACAACTATATGAGGTTGTTCAGAGTAGCTCTGTCCAATAAGCAAGGGCCTTTCTAGTAACTGGTCTTCTACTATTCTGCACTTAACCAATGCAGTCACGCCGTCTATCGATAGGTTCAATTTAGCTGAACCCAAAGAATATACTAGGTTGTTTCCGAAACCCTTCATTGCGGAAGGGGCGTGATCATGATCAAGTCCGAGCTTTTCTAAGCTGGACTGTCTTATCAGAGTCACTTCACTGCCCAGATCAACAAACGCTTCTAAGGGCACACCTTCTACGCTCACTTCCTTTATGAACTTACTACAAAGTTTGGAACTCGATATGCGCATGGTTTTTGCCGCTCCATCTGCCTTCGTTGACCCTGCATCCTTCTTAGATCGACACAGTTCAGCTTTGTGGCTCACATTGTTACATAGACTGCATTTGATTAGAGGCTTTGGGCATCGAGAGAACGGGTGACCCTTCTCTTTGCAGTTGAAGCATTGTAAGCCAGGATTTATCTTCGTACTTGCCTGACCTTTTGCCCTATCCTCGTTAGAATTCACGTTTTTGTCCGTATTGGACGTTTGAGGTGTATAAAGCTCCTTATTATTACTAAGCAAGAACTTCAACAACTCGTCAGGATCATCGCACCGTAAAGCCAAAGCACTTGACCGCATGGTCCTATCGGTAATGCCGTGTATGATACAATCGACGGCCCGCCTACCCGTGATTTCGCATTGATTAAGTAAAGCTAGCTTCTCATAAAAATAGATTTCAATTGGTTCGGACAGCCTACTCTTACGTTTGAGCATGTCCTCAAGGATCTGCCCGTAATTCTGCTCACACGGAAAAGCGTTCATTAGTTTGACTTGCCACTCGTCCCATGTATACAATATAGAATTGAGGCTCCCGTACCACGTTTTAGCTAGTCCCGAGAGTTTTTGCAATGCAAAATGTACGATGGTCTTTTCATCCCACCCGTAGACCTTCGCACACTCATTAACTTTTCGAAGCCAACTATCCATGCGTTGATTTTTCTCGGCAGGATTAAATTCAGGAATTATATTTTTAGTGTCTAAACCTCTACTGATGACTTGTGTGCTTGGGCCCGACGGCTGAGATGGCAAGACATCCTTGATACTTTGTATAATTTTCACTACGTCTTTAGTGGAAAAAGAAGGGCTACGTGACCTGTTTGAGCGGCGTTCTGCGGAGTTCCTCTCGTTGTTTGCATCAGGCAAACGACTGCGGCTGCGACTGCTGTGCGCCGCCACACCACGTGTCTCCCGTCGCTCGCTGCGCCACCGACGCTGATCGGTGTCACGTTCCCGTTCCAGCTCTAACTCCAGCTGGCGAACCCGCTCTTGCTCTCGACTGAGCGCCAATTCGCGCTCCCGCAAGCGTCGACTGCGACTCCGGCTACGACTACGGCGTGCGCTGTCCCGGCCCGCACCCCGACCAGAGCTGCGGCTGCGCCTGGGCGAGCTACTATGCCATGGGGTCTCCAAGGTCCTCCGCTTCCTCCCCTCTTCCTCCATTATCTGAAACTCGTGGCATAAAATTGTTTGTATGAGAGGATGTGTGAGAAATCAAATACAAAAAGGAAAACAGTCTAAAAACAAGAAATAGAAATAAAAAGTGAGGGTATTAAGATATTTGCTAATATCTCCGAAACGGCTTGTTTTATAGCCAAAATAACCAAATTTTTACACCCCATTAACAAACCCCTCTTCGAAATTATACAATCACATGACATCATAAAAACACCATGAAGACACCATAAAAACACCATGAAAACACCATTTTGTTAAGATATTTGCTAATATCTCCGAAACGGCTCGTTTTAGAGCCAAAATAACCAAATTTTGACACCCCTTTAACAAGCCCCACTTCGAAATTACAGAATCACATGACACCATAAAATCACCATGAAAACACCATTTTGTAAGATAACATGAAATTATCCCATTCACATCATTAAAACATTTCAAGCGTAACGCTTCGAATAAATAAGGACCTCCTGAGTACCCACTTCTGTGAAAGGTTAACTAAATGACCCGGGATTACAAACTGTGTCGTATACTGCGCACAAAATAACCTTGTCTGTGGCCGTTAAATGCGCAGATGTCGAAAATGAGTCGCGGGGCTCTCAGTCTGTCACCCATGCGCGGAAAATAACCGTCACAGACAGACCCGTTCTGAACGCGCTGTACTAGATTAAGGGAATATACTACATTCTGCACAAATATATATCGACACAATATGTAGGTATTTTTAAGCATTATAAAAATAAAAAGATGTAGGCGTGTACTTACAGTTTTTTTTTTTGTTCAATCACCCACTTCTGAGATGTAAACTATCCCAGTAAAACACCACGTTTATACTTTGACCAAACTTTATTAACCACGTGCTCGTGGAACACACTTGCTACACTTCTTGAAAATGGCTCACGTACTGTTCCATGCGAACGCCCAACAATCAATGCCCCCCTCCTTGCTTGCGGGGTTCTTCTCGCTGCAGCGCAGCTGCAGCGGGGAGAGCCTTTCTGGCCTGGGGCCACTGAGGCTGGTGTCAATCGACGCCTGCAACTACAGGCGTGTCACGGGGGCGGCCTCCCGAGGGGCCTGTCGAGTCCGGTCTTCACGCCGCGGCGAGGCAGCCCACCAGGTGATTCCCCGTTGGGGGAGGCCTAGTGAGCGCCTACGAGCCAGCGGCGGCTTCTCTTCAACGGAGGTAGGCGGGCGCGGTGCGGCGTCGGCACGCTTGCGCGGCGCGCGCGCACTGCGCACGTCGTGGTTGGGGGCTGGTGGTAGGGGCCCACAGTCCTGACTACTCGACGGGGAGTAGTGGACGTGGGCTGCCTGGTGTGGAGGGGAGGGGCCTCAGTGTCCTGACCTCATGCGAGTCAGGACGGAGACACCCTCCGTGACGATCGCCGCCGGGTCTGTACCTGCTCTCACGGCCTTGAGGATGGAGAGCAGGAGCTCGATGGCGAGGTCGATAGCGTCGTGGGCGGCTGTGCTTGGGGCTGCCCCCGGGTGCTTCACCATCTTGCCCACGTCTTGTGGGGCGGTGACCGCTTCCTGGGGCGTCTGATTCGCTGTGGGTGTGGCAGCTGTGCTGGGAGTGGCCTTCGTCAGCTTCGCCTTCTTCCCGGCAGTGTGCGGGGCGGCGACCGCTTTCGAAGCCACTGGCTGTAACTGGGTGGAGCCGGCTGCAGTGGCGGCGGCGGCGGCTTGAGTGGCGGAGGCAGTTCCCTTCCTCCTCCTCCTTCCCCTCCTCTTCTTGATCGTCCCACCGGGCTCGTTCGCCGAGGCCATGAGTGACCCCGGCGCGTTCGACTCTCCCGTGGGGGCGACGATAACCCTGGCCGGGTTTGCGGGCTGGGTGGAAGTCCTCGGTGCGGTGCCGGCTTTCCTATTGCGGACCTCGCGGCGTAGGACAACGCACGCAAGGCTGTTCGCAGGGTGGGCCTTCCCGCAGTTCGCGCAGGTTGCGGGCTCGGTGCGTGGACGGGGGCACTCCTTCGCCGGGTGCTCTTCTCCGCAGCAAACGCAGGCTTGCCGCCGGTGGCAATTGTGCGAGCTGTGTCGGAACAGCTGACACCGGTGGTACTGCGGGACTCGTTGCTTGCCACGCCATCCCTCGATCTTCACGCCGGGCACACACAGGAGCTCGCTCACTGCGTAGATGCTCGGGGTGAGGTTTGGCGTGTAGGCAAGCTGGGCGAAGTGGATGCACCCAGGGCGTCCTCGGCGGGCTCGGATGGGGCGCACGAACTGCGGTTCGTAGCCCAGGCGGCGTAGCTCGGCGGCGATGTCGTCCGGGCTCGTGTCGGCTGGCAGGCCGCGGATCGCGACCTTCAGCGGCTTCTCCTCCTTCGTCGCGTAGGCGAACCACGAGAGTCCGGTCTGCCCCTCCAGCGCGGTGAGGTAGCGCTGGTAGGCCCGGAACTCGTCAGCTGTTTGCGCCAGGAAGCGCATCCCCTTTCCATAGGGACGCACGTTCGGCGCATGGCCCAGCTGCTGCTTCAGCGCGCGAAGATGGTGAGGCCAGTCGGGGAAGTTATCCACCACTATGGGGGGTGGCTTCCGCGCCGACCGGGATTGTCCTGCGGCTGGCTGCGTGGTTGGGGCCGTCTGCTGCGTCACCGGGGAAGGGAACGGTGAGCGAGGCTTGGCGGCGGCGGTTGCACCCACGTATGAGGCGGGGGGCGGGGGAAGTGGCTGCGACGGTGCGGGGGCCGTCGATGTGGACGGCGGCGGCGTTGTGACGTCCATCGCTTGCTGAGGCGAGGGCAGCGGCGACAGGGTGAGCCGGTGGGGTGCCGGTTGCGAGGTGGGGGGAGGGCCCGAGGGCCTATCCCTCTTCTCAAGGCGCGGGTCACGCCATGGGACCCGCGGTGGCGGCGAAGGGGTTGCTAGGCTCGGAGGCAGGGGCGGTATCGCCCAGAGAGACGGCTGTCGGGGGCCCGCGGTTACGTGGGGCTTGGACGGGGTGCGGTGAAGCGGCGGCGAGGAGGGCGGCTGTGAGGCGCGCTCGTTGGCGGTTTCTTCTCTAAGGTAGAAGGCCTGGGCAACATTGTGTTGCGCCCTGGGTCGCTTCTTAACCTTAGCGATGGAGGCAGGGGGAGTCATGTCTCCCTAGAAGGCAGCGTGCTGAGTGTTGAGTGTCGCGTCCACACGCAGACGAAAGCCTACCCCCGGGGGGACCGGGGGAAGGTGGGCAAATCGAACGCGGGCTGTGGGTATCTGGGCTCCTCACGTCATGTGAACAACCCGAGATACCACCGCGAGATAATGTCTACCGAATGTGGGTAGTCAGAAAAAGTACGCGGACTGGATCTGACCTCCTCGACGCGACAGGCGAGATCCTTGCCCCCCTCCCGCGCTCTGCCCTGTATTTATATCGTACCCTCAGTGTTGCCAGTGCAAGAAAATTGAAATGTGCAAACAATATAGCACGCAAAACTAAATGGAACCTTACAAAAGTATTATTGATATGTAAAGAATCTTACCACAATTAACTTAAAAGTACCTGGGCGACCGAGCCTTGCTCCATAATAGTCGCCCCAATACGAGCAAGCCCCGCCAATAGATGGCGCCTCAGGCTTCTGACCAAAACGCAGTATTTTCTTAAATTTTAAAAACACAGGGAAAATGAACCTTCCCAGCCATGAGACCCAACTAGATCGATCCTTCGCCCCCGAAAACCCCCGTATGGTAAATATCATCGAAATCCTCAGAGCACTTTTGGAGATACCGATTACAAATATTTCCGTATTTCATTTATTGCATTCAAATGGTATAATATAACAATGGTCTATGGTATATAGGCCTATGGTATTTATACAAACAAATATATATATAAATAATATTGCTCATTTAATGGTCATCATCATCATATCGTGTGGGTTGCAAGGTCGATGACCGACCTTACAAACCCTGGTGTCATTTTATAAGACTTTTGCTTACAAATTGTGTCCACTTTGTGGATCTTACCTGTACCGTGTATGTCGACAAATCAAACTATTTAATTAAATTAAATTGGTATTTCATTGAGAAATATTCGTTTGTTCAAGCAGATATACACCTTATTACGTTTTAGTAAGGTTATAGTATCTTTATTTCTACAACGCTTTTTAGAGTATTTTGTTGCTTTACAAATTATGTTATTAAATTATGTGATTATGCCTACAGGAACCAAGTTACTTACCAACCAAAGTATATATCTAAGTATGCAATAATTGTACCGAAATAGGTACCTACCTACTATCAATGATAGGCTAGTTTTTTTTTTATCGTTGTAAATGGGCAAACCACTAGTGGTGGTCAGTTGCAACACATAATTTATTTCAAACGTTGTAAAAATATTTATTTAATTTTTCTTAAAATCTATTGCTTCTTGAACTTTGTTTACTTATTTATTATCCTATGTCTTGATGTAGTCATTTAACAAAATAGGTAGGTAGGTAGGTATAATTTGTGGTTGTCTAGGCCCTTAGAATAGAATCAAGGTAACTTTAAGATGTGATAAATGAAAATACACATTTTGTCTATGTAGCGTACCTTCCGGTTTAAGTGAGATCATTGAATACATACCGATGTTAGTAGTTACACCAAATGATATTGAAAATTGTACGGTATCATAAACTATTTAAAGTTCAAACTATAGGTAGGAAGTTTTTACATACCACCTCCAAATACTCAGCATGTTAGAACTGACTTTGACTCTGACAAAAATAAAATGTCACCACATGTGGTTATAAAGGAGTTAGTAGTATATTAGTTTAAGTAGTATATACGTGTAAAAATATATTATATTTTCTTTTTGAAATTCTCACTGCACACTTGTGTCCCGCTAAACGAACATTTTCTCTCACGACCTTAGGTTGGCTGGAAGAAATCTCTTGTAGAGATAAGCCCGCCTTTGTAAATGTCCTCTTGTATATAATTCTCTGTATGTTAATTGTGCAATAAAGAATATAATAATAAAGTTTTTTTTTTATATTATTGATAACTTGACTGTCAAGTCAGCCATTGTGTGTATGATTCTGAAGTCCATTAGTTACTTCGTTTCAACTAAACAAGGAATCATTCTGTTTTTCATAATTCAGTCTTCTGTCACGCGCGGAAGTGTGCGGATGTAGCGAAAAGCGAGTGGTCCTTGTGACTCGGTGCAATGACCTCGAATGTTGTTAAGTGCGCAAGCTGCAATGTTGTTATCAACGAGCTCCTTGCTTATATTCAAAACAAAAGCATTCTTATGGACGATATTTCGCTTATTAGACTGTGTAGTGAAAGTTTTTCACAGGAAGACATTGTGATAGCTAAACGGCTACTTTTTGACGCGGTTCCAAATTCCAAGTTAAAAGTGCGAAAAAATAAGGGCAAGGGTGTGCGAGACATTGATGACATTGTTGGACTTCTCAAATCAACAGATCCAGAAATCTTACCTACGTATGTAGCCCGGAACCTTGAGAAATTACCTCCATTGACCTTTGACCACATTGATGTCACAAAACTACTCAAGGATATCCTTGTACTAAAGTCGGATATAAAAGACCTTCAAAGGGATGCTGCTACGAGCGCTCAGTTGCAGGAACTTAAGTCGGAGATTGATAATTTAAAGTGCACATCCATTGTAAACAATCAATTTGACTATGTAAACAGAAAGCGGGGTGCATACTGTCCGGATAACAGTAGTTTTGACAGTGGGCCTATGGCCTTGAGGTTGTATCCAGATACCGAAAGCAACCCTGTATCCCGAGAAATAAGTATCCAGGTTAAAGACACAAAAAACATAGCTTCCGATCTTGACGGTAGTCTAGAAATTGACAGTATAAAAATAACGGAACAAAACACAACGCAACCGCCAAATACCTGCTTATTAAAAAACACAACGCCGGGTAGACGAGCGCATAGCGTCGGCTCCCTCCCACCTACCGGAACTAAAGAAGACGTGCGACATAAGTCATCACTACAGTCACCTGTTCTACGCAACGTCTGCTCCCCTACTAACGGCGACAAGTCAATTGAGAGCGACTGCGTGAATTCGTATCGAGATATATTACGCACTACTTCAAGTACGTCGATAACTGCAACGGCGGCAGCGGCGCGTCCTCGTAACTCACGCGCTGTGAATTCAAATCAAGTAGTAGGGGCTGTGAATGACGATAGGTCTTGGAATTTAGTGTCCTACGGTAAAAAGAAGAAGCACAAGCCGTCTTACAGTATTCATACTGGCAAAGCGGAAAGTCAGATTGAGGGCAAATTTAAGGCGGCTGATACAAAAGTACCTATTTTTATATCTAATGTATCGAAAGATACGACCGAGAGTGACATTGCCGAGTATATTAGAAATAAAATGCAAGAAAATGTGACTCTTTTCAAAGTTAACAGAAAGATAGAAAAGGGCTATAACTCGTTCAAATTATACGTTTCGAAATAAAAATTAAGTTCATATCTTGATGACAAATTATGGCCTAACGGAGTAACTTTCAGGCGGTTCATGCATGAAAAGCCCGAATCACATACTGGCAATATTCAGCAAAAACGTTCTTAATTATGGATATTACACCCTATAAAAGTACATTTGCAAGCTATAATTGCCAATCTGTCAAGAGCTCTGTTAGTGATGTACGTCGACTATGTCAGTCAGCTGATATCGTGGCGCTCCAGGAAACATGGTTGTACCCACATGATTTGTCCTACCTTGGTGGTATTCATGAGGATTTTGCATACACCGGGAAGTCATCCATCGATACGTCGGTAGGGGTCATTAGAGGGAGACCTTATGGTGGTGTTGCGATCTTGTGGCGGAAGCAAGTGTTCCAGTCTGTTTCAATAATTAACTGTTCGAGTGTGCGACTATCAGCTATAAAGGTGTCCGTAAGTAATAGGTCGTTTATTGTGTTTAGCATATATATGCCTACCGACTCTAGCGATAACTTAGTGGAATATACAGATTGTTTAAGTGAAATGAGCGCTATTGTAGAAAGCAGTGGAATTGAAACTGTGTACTTTCTAGGAGACTTTAATGCCCACCCTGGCGAGTCATTTGCTACAGAACTTTTAAGCTTCTGTGCTGAACAAACGTGGACTTGTGCGGACTTTGATAAGCTAGGCATAACCTCGGGTAATTACACTTATGTTAGCGCAGCACATGGATGTCGGCGCTGGCTCGACCATTGTGTTGTGACGCAGTCTGCCTTGCACACTATTACGAATGTAGCTATACTTAATGATGTATTCTGCTCGGACCATATACCTCTTACTATTGAGTGTCAACTAAATGTTGTTATACCTAAGTTAAACGTAACTGAGATAAATTGTAACATGGTCATTTGGGGAGATAGAGATAGTGAACAAGTAGAGAAGCATAGTGATTTATGTAATAGCCAATTAAGGCTCATTGACTTTCCGCAGGAGTTCTCTTCTTGTAGTGACAAGCATTGTATGAATCCTGAGCATAAACTAATCCTGGACAATATGTATGTAAACATCGTTAAAATATTGTCGGACGCTGCTGTTGTCACTTACAATAAACGCAAACCTAAAAAGAGTGGCCGTGTAGTCGGCTGGAATAAGCATGTGGGTGAAGCTTACAGGCAGGCCAGGCTTGCGCATCAGTTGTGGGTGTGGTATAATAAGCCATATTCTGGTGAGTATTATCACAAAATGTGCTTAACACGAAAAATCTTTAAGAGCCGATTAAAATGGTGTATCAAGAATGAAGAACAAATCAAGCTTGACATCATAGCATCTCATCGTGCCGCCAAAAACTTCAGAAAGTTCTGGAAGGCCACGAATAAGCTGGATGTGAGGCCTGGACTGCCTGTGAGTGTGGATGGTATTAGTCATCCAGAGGAGATTGCAAATTTATTCGTTGAGCACTTTAGCGTGCAGTCTCCCCTGGGTCCATCGGTGTCGCGGGTGTTCGATGGGGGGGTTTGTCGTGATGCTGACCTTGTCCGTTTTTCTGCCAAACAAGTGGCCAACGTTTTGAAAAAGATGACGAAAGGAAAGTCCCCGGGTCACGACGGCCTGAGCATCGAGCACCTGCAACATGCGGGTGTCCATCTACCACGTATCTTAGCAATGTTTTATTCCTTGTGCATGTGTCACTCGCATCTCCCTGAAGATCTGATGCGTACTATTGTGGTACCTATTGTAAAAAATAAAACCGGCGATGCAGCAGACAAGAGTAATTATCGTCCCATCTCACTAGCCACCATCTTGGCGAAAGTCCTTGACTGCTTGTTGGACCGTGTGCTGGAGGAACATCTACATCTGCACGACGCTCAGTTTGGGTTTCGACCAGGGCTCTCTACGGAAACCGCTATTCTTGGCCTAAAGCATACTGTCCAGTATTATACTGAGCGTCGAACGCCTATTTATGCTAGCTTTCTTGATCTGTCGAAGGCGTTCGACCTCGTATCATATGATATTCTTTGGGCCAAGATGCGCGAAAGGAGATTACCAGCGGAGCTCCTGGGCATTCTCCAGTACTGGTACGCAAACCAGGTGAACAATGTGAGATGGGCAGATAAGATCTCTAAGTCATACAGGTTGGAATGCGGGGTGAGGCAGGGGGGGGTTACCTCGCCCAAGCTCTTCAACCTGTATGTTAACGATCTGATCGTTGAGCTCAGCAGCAAAAGAGTGGGATGTTACATTGACGATGTGTGTATAAATAATATCAGCTATGCTGATGATATGGTGCTGCTGAGCCCATCGATCAGTGCCCTCAGATTGCTGCTGCAAACTTGTGAAGAATATGCGCGGATGCATGGCCTGGTATACAATGCCAAAAAGAGTGTATACATGGTATTTAAGGCCGTGGAAGGCAGGTGTCCGGATACGATACCCGCTATTAAACTGAATGGTGTACAGCTGGAGCGGGTATGGGAGTTCAAGTATCTTGGGCACCTTGTCACCGACGACCTTAAGGACCATGCTGATATTGAGAGGGAGCGCAGGGCGCTTGCGGTTAGATGCAACATGTTGGCCCGCAGGTTCGCACGCTGTAGTGAAGAAACCAAAATAACTTTATTTAAAGCTTATTGCCAGGTTTTCTACACGTGCAGCCTGTGGACCAACTTCACGCAAAAGACCATAAGTGCCTTGCGTGTCCAATACAACAATGGATTCAGAATATTGATGGGGCTGCCTCGGTACTGCAGTGCTTCAGGTATGTTCGCGGCTGCACGCACAGATGACTTTTATGCCATTTTGCGGAAGCGAGCAGCCTCGTTGCTCTGCAGGGTGAGGGCTAGTTCCAACTCTATTCTGAATACCTTTGCTGTACGATATGACACTCCACTAATGCGCCATCTAACTAAATTATTGGTGGCGTATAGAGGCTGATTTTATGTAGATAGGTTACTAACATAGGTTAAGTACCGTTACTAACAATCCTGGACCATTGTAGTCTTTTTAATAAATGAATAATAATAATAATAATAATAATAATTCAGACGAATCAGTTCCCGAATCGTATCGAATTCGGTAGGTATCAAATTATCCACCCGGACTTTTCTTGCCTTTAAATATAACGAGTGGCCATGTGTTGCTTTGTTTGTTTCCTTCCTTGTTTTAATTGTTTTTTCAATCGTGGCGTCTTTTGACCCACGATACTTCTTCTTCTTCTTATACAATTTATTGTAGTGTTCTTTGACACTTCATGGCACTCTTTCATACCATGGCCCAAAACAACACATGCCATCGCCCACGCATATTACCTTTATGAATATGGGAAGTCTTTTAAGACGCGAGCCGGAATTGAACCCGCACTCTTGGACTGGATTAACCAGTATGGGTTATATTTACATACAACAAATACCAGAAACAGCACGAGTCCAATGCGCTGACCACTATGCTTTCGCATCTAGACTCCCTTATTCTCTTTATATTTTGTTCGTTATGCGTGGCTATTCTTTGAGTTTCATAATATTAGTGATGCTGAGGTATGGCCTACGGCCATGAGTGGGAAAGAGACAGCAGGAACTATTCAAGGAGACAATAGAAACGAGTGAAGTGCTTGAACGTCCGTTTAATACTCATCATAACTGAAAGGCTTTTACAATGCAACGCTTAGTCAACCATGTATATCTAAATATCTATACTATCTACTACTACACCTCATCACAGGGGTGGTTGAAAAAAGAAAAATTTTATGACATTAACATTTTTCTTTAAAATTCATATTAAAATTTGTTTTTAAAAGAAATATGAAAAAAAAATATCCACTCTCAGGTGGTTTGATATAGAAATCTTAAACTAAATCTAAACTTAACTATATGCCCTTTTATGTATTTATGCCCTTTTTAACCTAATTTAACATGATGTAATTAGACATAAGTGTACGTATATTGACGTATACTGACGTACAATGACGTATTAAGACTTAATTTGACGCGCGTCGATCTAATCTAACTACTGCTTGGCACGAACCTCTTTGTTCTGTTCTTATGCACGACTTCACTTTTGTTTTTTCGGAAAATCACCACATTTGGTCCTCTGTCTTCTAAAACCGAAAATGGTCCTCCGTACAAACTGTCCAATTTTCCTCCTGTCTCATTCTTCACCAACAATAGTTCGTTCTTCTTGTACGTAACTGGATTCATCTTCTTATCGTACTGGTCCTTCCTGTCCTTCTTCACTCTTATCAAGTTTTCACGTGCATCGCGTTGTGCCATTTGTAATCTAAATCTTAATTCCTGACTATAGTTATCTACGTTATACAAAGGTTCTACGCTACTACTTAATCTACTTGGAATTACACAAGGTTTTCCGAACACAAGTTCGTAAGGGGCGTACTTGGTCGCTGTATGAATAGTATTGTTATAAGAAAAACACCAAAAAGGAAGCCAATAACTCCATGTATCAGGGTACTTATCACACTGTATCCGCAAAAATGAACCTAATTTCTTATGAGCGTTTTCAAGCGAACCATTCGTTTGATGGTGATACGCAGTTGAGTTTAATTTTTCAATTTGAAGCAATTTACAAGCCTCTGTCATTACAGTTGACATAAATTCTGCTCCTCTGTCCGTCGCTATACACCTTGGTATTCCGAACCTTAAAATAAAATTATTAACTAATGCCTTAGCTACTGTTATAGTTTCTTTGTTCCTTAGGGGATACGCTTCTATAAACTTACTTAATTCGCACTGGAGGGTAAGAATATATACATTACCTTCCTCATCTTTATCTAAGGGACCTACTATGTCTAAGAAGATTTTTTCTAGAGCAGTTGTAGCTGTGCTAGTAACTACCATTGGCTCTACTGTGTGTCGTGAATGTTTCATTTTCTGACATTTTTCACATTTACGAACAAAATTTCGGACGTCCTTTTCCATTCCTGGCCAGTAAAATTGTCTTTTAATGTTATTAACCATCCTACGTACCCCCGCATGCCCGCTGGTGGGTAGTAAGTGATAGTCATTTAATATAAAATCTTTATCTGAATCTTTATCTATTCTTTTTATTCCTCTTAAAACACAAATCTTTGGGCCCAAATAATTTTCACTACTTTTAACTTCATTTATTAAATCTTTAATAAATTTTTCGTTATTATCTCCTTTAATAATACAAATTCTGTCGACATTTATTTTTTTACAAAATTCACTCAATTTCATCACAAATTCGGCTCGCGTAAAGTGTGATGTAAATTGGAGATTGATATATAGCATGTTTTTACTTGACGAAAATGCAAAACATTCTGATTCCGTATTTATAAGTTTATCACGCTTTAATTGTTTTAACTTATTTCCTTCTATTGGTACCATTTCTACTGAATCATTCGGGATTCTCAATATTTCCACGACTCGCGGTTGATCAGGCCGCTCGTCCTTGGTTATATTGGGAATCACACTTTCTTCCTTCTCCCTTTCTCTTTTCCTCTGCGCTCTAGTCATAACTGTCATAATATTATCATTCATTGCTTTTAATTCTTCCGATGTTATTGATATTCTGGACAAAGCATCTGCTACGGCGTTGTCTTTGCCTTTTACGTAAACAATTGTGTAGTCATATTCTTCTAGAGTCAATCTAAATTTAAGTAATCTGCTACTAGGGTCTTTCATACCGAATAAATATATCAGTGGCTTGTGATCAGTCATTATGGTAAACCTTTTCCCAAACAAATATGGCCTGAAATATTTAATGCCCCAAACTATTGCCAACAATTCTTTTTGTATTACTGGGTAGTTAAGCTCTGCTTTATTGAGAGGCCTGCTAGCATAAGCTATAGGTCTTAGGTCTTTGTTGCATAAAACGCTTCCTATTGCTGTTCCCGAGGCATCTGATTGCAAAACAAACTCGTTTTTGTCACTGAAATCTGGATATTGGAGAATAGGTGGGGACATTAATTTATTTTTCAAAGTTTGAAATGACTGTTCACATTCCTCTGACCAGATGAATGGCGTGTTTTTTCGACAAAGTTTGTGTAACGGATTGGTTATTTCAGCAAAATGTTTTATAAATTTCCGATAATAATTACAGAACGCTACAAAGCGCCGCACCTCATCTGCATTTTTAGGTGTGGGGTAATTTTCAATAACTGTGATCTTGGTCGGATCAGGTAGGATTCCATTTTCCGATACGACATGTCCCAGATATAATATTTCCTTTTTCAAAAATTGACATTTTGTTGGATTTAATTTTAAATTTACTTTTCTTAGTCTCTCAAATACTTCAATCAAATTTTTATTTTGACTGTCCAGATTTCTACCAAAAACAACAAGATCGTCTAAGTATACAAAACATTTTTCGTAAGTCAGACCCGACATTGCAACAGTCATTACACGTGAAAATGCACTAGGGCTTATTTTGAGACCCATAGGCAAGCGTGTCATCTGATACTGACCGGTATTAGTAGTAAAAGCAGTCATATTGCGACTTTCAGGGTCAAGCGTTACCTGATAGTACGACTGACTCAAGTCTAAGTGTGTAAAGTAAATAGCACCGGATAATGAGTCTAGAATTTCATTAATATTGGGGAGGGGGAACTTGTCATCCTGTACTTTTTCATTAAGTTTTCGGTAGTCAATTACTAATCTCCAAAGTTTAGTTTTTAGGTTTTCTGTCTTTTTTGGAACTAATAAAATAGGGCTAGACCATTCACTTTGTGCTTCTTCGATTATTCCGTCTTGTAACAACTTATTAATTTGCTTATCTACTTCTTGTTTTAAATGTTTTGGTATGCGGTACGGCTTAGTATACGTAGGTATTGAGTTAGGTTTCAACGTAATTGTTTGTTCATACAAGTTCGTAGTCGTGAGCTTATCGCCGGGTAGTTGAAATACGTCAGCATATTTCGAACATATAGAGGCTATTGTTTGTCGTTCGTTTGCATGTAAGTGATCTAATTTCAACAACGATAACAACTCTTTCGCTCGGTCTGCATTGGATTCACATTTATCAAATGAACATATTTTATAATTTTCCAACAAGTCTAACTCTGGTTTGAAAACTGGTAAAATTACCTCTTGATCGCTGGTATTTAGTATCTGTATAGGAATAACACAATTTTTGGGAGAAACGATAACACTTGCTAAAAATATATTTTCCTGAATTTCCTGTGGTAAAACTACGCAATCTTGGGTCACTTTTTCTAGTTGAATATAATGAATGGATTCGCTGCGCGGTGGCAATATTAAAAATTCGCTGTTCACTGCTGGGCTGTTATAAAGTTTTATGTTATATTTATTTGTTGAATCTGCAAGCGTCAATATTGAGTTTTTATAGTCGTAATTTACTGATTCGAACTTATTAAAGAAATCTTGACCCAAAATTCCGTCAGATTTGCACGGCAATTTCTCAAATATGTAGAATTTATGCTGAAAAGATATTCCGTCTGAAGTAGTAATAGGCAAGTATACATAGCCATCTGAAAATATTTTTCCCCCTATACCTCTGATAGTTATTTTGTCTTCATAGATAGGCGTGTTTACCGGTAGCTGCGAGCTGCTTACTGCCGATAATGACGCGCCGGTGTCAAGTAACCACGAACATTTCTTAGTATTTACATTTAAGAAAACATATTTTGCATTGTGTAAATTATATGACAAAATGTGTTCATTAGGCTCGAAAAAACTGATCGAAATGCCTTTCCTGCCTTTCTAAATCACCTTCATTCTCTTGGTGTGCCGTGAAAATAGTTCGACGAAAAGCTCTACCACGGGTTCCTCGACCGCGACTCGAATGAAAGGAAGCACCACGTGTTTGTCGTCCACGATAATTATTATTTTGATTCATTCTGTTATAATTGTTAGAATTTCCTCTGGACTGATTTGAATTTCCTCGATAATTTCTCTGAAAATTAGAGCTGCCACGCATTCGAGCCGGATGAGGTCTATTATACGACTTACCACGCATGTTTAAGATCGAGTTTAAAGTCGATGGTTGGGGCCGAGACTCTTCTTTGTCCTGCGCTGCACGAACGGCGTCCTTCAGCTCCGTATAGTTGCGCGCTGAAATTATTGTACTTAGCCGCCTGTTTCTTAAACCATCTGCAAATTTTTTTATAGCCATACTCTCATTGAGTGGCCTTAAAACTTCGTAGGCTTTTTCGTCTGTACCTGCCTGCGAAATCGTAAGGTCAACCATGAGTTCCTCGATTTTACTCGCATATTGAGATAAAGACATATCGTTTTGAGAGATATTATTAAGCTGTGTTAGTAATGAATTTGGTGACTTTTTAGTCAGCAAAAATGTTTTCATATCTTGAACTAAACTGTCGCAACTGGTGTACTCCCGTTTGAGCTTCAGTTTAGCTGATTTAGTCAGCCTCGTTTTAAGCACAAAAGAAATTAATTGTTTTTTACACTCTGCCTCTTTTAAACAAGTACTGTAAAGTTCTATACTGTCAATAATTTTCTCAACAGTTTCTTCTTTACTATCCATTACAGGAACCAAGTGCGCCGCAGTTTTTAGGTCAAATGTATCCATTTTTGATACCTTCTTTGTTTCGACACTATATCTAATTATATTCTCATATACTTTTTCTATACTTTCTATTATTTTATCTATAACCTCTATGGTTTCTTTTGGTGTTGACTCTAAATTTGAAAATATGCAATCAAAAATTAATTCACAATTTTTATAAATTTCTTTTGCTGTCGCTACTTTTTGATTCACGTTAGCAACATACAATTTACGACGAGTTGGACCTAACTTGCTGATAGCTTCTTTTATATTTTTTAATTCGTTTAATTTTGAATTTAATAATGGTATATGTTCTGCCATTAATAAAAGAAGTTAACACTACGTTGGTACTTACTTACTTATTCAACGGATATGGGCAATGGGCATTTTACCTTAACTTATACTATTCGGGCACAATAAACACTATACTAACATTATTATTCTACATAAACGGACATTCTTAACCACAAAGAACCGCACTTTAGACCGCACTTTATGAACCTCACTTTCACTTTCAAATTTCCTCGCGCTGCTCTTCAGCGCGGCGACGCTGTGAAAAACGCTCACGGATGCGCCTCAGTGTATCTTGTTGCATTTGTACTTGCACCCAGCCCTGGTGACATTTCCTGTACTGTGTATAGAACACGTAGATCGCCGCCAGGCCTCCCAGGGCCAAAAGTACCGAAAATAGGATGTTATTCGTATAAACGTGACTTCCGACGTCCTCTTCTTGTTTCTCGGCTCTATTGGTGCCTTGTTGGTTAATGGTCTCACAGATACACTTGGAACACTGTTTTCCCATTTTGAAATTCGAAAATTGACAAGACGCGCACAAAAATTTGAAAATATAAGCCGAATATTACGAGCGTATTGAACCATAGACGACGCGCAAGTCTCTCCATTGTAAGTCCCGTGTCACGCTGCCGGCCGTTGCCGGCGCCGGAAAGTTCCACTATTCTTGCTGATGCAGCAACCTTGACGCGGGCGACTCGACGACGGCGCCTACGCAAGGCAGGGTTGCCATGAGGTATGGCCTACGGTCATGAGTGGGAAAGAGACAGCAGGAACTATTCAAGGAGACAAAAGAAACGAGTGAAGTGCTTGAACGTCCGTTTAATACTCATCATAACTGAAAGGCTTTTACAATGCAACGCTTAGTCAACCATGTATATCTAAATATCTATACTATCTACTACTACACCTCAATGCAACAAATATGAACATACTATTTACTGCCCTTTTCTGCCTGATAATTACATATTTTTTCTTACGACTACCCCCACTTATTTAAACAAAAGGGAATTGTGGTGTACAGCAGGCAATGCTAGTGGCCAGCTTGGACAATGGCTGTCAACGCATCGACCACTACCGAGACAATGGGCGAGGCAGTCAGTCTCCGTCAGGCCGCGCTACGGTGCACACCTCTACTTGATAAAATAGTGTTATTGATTGTAGCATTGATATCTCAATCTCTTTACTATTATTATACCATACTGCGTGAATGTAATGGTGTGTTATTACTGAAATATGTCCCCAATCACAAGAGGCCTGACGGAGACACCACAAATGGCGACAAGGATGAAAACCGTAAGTAACTACAAATAAGTTCAAAAATTTTGGTAAAATGAAAGGAGAATTTACGAGGTAGATGTTCAAAAAAACAAAATGTCAACTAATGTGCATGTTAAAACGAAAGTATTATCTTTGTCCTATAAATTACAAACAATAAAATAATATTGGTTATCATAACAGAGAACAATGAATTTGTAAGGATAATCGATGCAACAAGTAACGATCCATATGCCTTTGCTGTAATTACTATTATTACGGGGTGCCTGTGCGATCAAGCTCTATTCGTTTACATGCTAAATCAATTTTTCAAGCCCTACCTATAAACTGTTAGTCTTTTTCAAAAACGCAATTGCGAAAAAACAAATATAAAATTAATGCTTGAAGGGTAGGTAATCGTAATGTATATAATTTTATTGTAACAAAAAAGTTGCAAGTAAACGAGATTCAACGTGTATTTTATGTTTCGGAATTTGTGAATACCTACATATTTAGTTTAAATATTTGTATCTGAGCAAAAATAATACCATGTGTTTGCGCCTACAAATCTGCATCCATTCTCAAATCTTTTCTTCTCGAATCTTTTTATTAGGCGCTTTTAGCACTGTATAACTTGCCGGGGTTCTCAGGCCAGTTTGCATCCAACCTTCATTCAGCCCCAAAGCGCTCGTAATAATTCGTTCTAAAATAAACGTTTTCAAGAAGATTTTCAAGACTTTCTTCTTTCATTTCGTTTCTCAAGAAACGAAACATTGGCGACCGTGACAGGACAAGCTTATAATCCAGAAATAAGCTTCCTATTCAAGAAATACGGTTTGCTGCGTCATCGCGTTTTTATGAAGAGGTTTCGTCGTGCGTGAGCTACAGTCAGGGAGCCAGGAAGCCAGCTAAAGCCTTCATTCCTGTCAGCTACAGCCCAACGACCAGTGGAAAGTCGAAATTCTACGCCGAGGATTGTTTGTGCCAGGCAATTATACATCGCGACCTTCTACCGACGTAGTAACCGCAAGAGAAGAAATCTATCGAAATAGATCAAAACATCAAACAGGATTGTTGACGCGTCTGTGCATCGGTGCAGCAAAAGTATCGTCGCAAAATAGTGAGAATAACGTCGGTTTTTGTAAGCCGGCATCGTTCACCTGCGTCAAGAAAGCGAAAGTTAAGTGCCATCCTTTGTTATTTTCTACTCCCTACAACTACCAAATTACTGTACCACTATATTCCTAAATCCTAAAATACCTTCCTTAAGCCTAAAGAGCGTCTCACAAAGAATTAGCCTACTACTTGTGCATTTCTTTCTACAAATCGCATGAACTACCTACTTAAAATCTTTACATAAGTGAGTTTTTTTCCCTAATTACAGCAATAATTCTAACCAAATTACCTTTCTAAAGAATAATATATACTTGCCACAACTACATAAGACATAAGCTACCTACCTAGAATTTTTACATAGGTAAGTGAATCTTTTTTCTCTAATTACAGCAATAATAATTCTGACTAAATTACCTTTCGAAAGAATAATACATACTACATTATAAACAATAAATAATAAACATATCTACTAGTTCCCTACAACTACAGTTCTTTTATTTTAACTAAGTTTACTTTTTCTCATATCAAAGAACTGTTTTTTCATTATAAAGTGATAACATTTTTACAACATAAAGTGATCTAATATTCTGTACTAACTATTACGTACACACCGAATTTTTATTTCATTTGCATCAGTAAATATTTATCGTTCTTACATCCCAAATATTCACGCTTCATTGACAAACATTCCAGGGAAGTCCGTGCGCCGCATATTACTGCTTATCGTGCGCCGCATTCCTTGGTCAGCTGATCGAGCGGACTGCAACCGGTTTCCCGCGCAGAATGTAACTGCACGTCACTGCGAGGAGCGTGAGATTTTACATTCATTTCTCAATTCTAACTGCTGATACTTGTTGATTGAACTATCTCGCTGTTTTTTTTTTTTGTAAACAGTTTATGAAAATAATTTCATTCAAAATGCCAGACAATACGACAGATTCGGAGGCCTTATACAAGGACTTAACAGTGCGGCGTAGTTCGGTCAAAGGTCAGGTTACCAAGTTTAAAAATTATTTAGACAAAATAGCAAACCAAGAAAAAATTCACCATCTTGAGATTGCTGAATTAACCATTAGGCTTGGTAAATTCGAGCAGCTTTCGTCAAAATTTGATGACTTGCAAAGTCAAATTGAGGTCGTAAATTCGGGTAATTTGACATTAGAGCTTGAGGAAAGGGACAAAATTGAATCGGATATGGTACTAGCCATAGCTAAGGCAAAATTTCTTTTGGATGATAACCATAAAGAGCAGAGGCAAAATGAAAATAATCATCAATGTCCCCATAGCCCTCAAGATTCTGGTATCAAACTGCCACAAATTCAAATAGCACCATTTGATGGCGCATATTTCCGATGGCTGGAATTTAGGGACACATTTCTGAATTTGATCGATAGCAACAAAAACATGTCGGAAATCCAAAAATTTCACTATCTGAACACTTACGTTCAAGGTGATGCCGCGAGAATTATTGCCAACCTTGAGGTATCGTCAAAAAACTACAAAGAAGCCTGGAAATTGCTCTGTGACCGCTACGACAACAAAAGATTACTTGTCAATCACCACCTTAAGTCATTTTTTAATCTTCAACAATTCACTAATGAGTCAGAACGGTCACTACGTTTCCTGGTTGATCACGTGACAAAAAATTTATGAGCATTATCTAGTTTGGGGGAGCCTACAGAGCATTGGGACACGCTTATTATTTTTAACCTATCTTCAAAATTAGATGCTCAAACCTTATCAAAATGGGAAGAATCTAAAAATAATAACGAACCAACATTAGAAAACTTCAAAAAGTTTTTAGTTGATCGCGCAGATGTATTGGAGGCGCTAAATAGAAGCAAGCACGAACAAAATATACCGCGACACAATCAAAGCCAATTCCGCAATAATCGAAACCCGCAAAATCAAAATAATAATAAAACCACAAACGAAAAAGAACGCAACACAAAGTCATTTACTTCCACAAATCAATCGAAGGCAAATTCATTTATTTGCATTATCTGTAGCGAAAATCACAAAATTTTTGATTGTCCTACCTTTAAAGCTAAAAGCGTACAAGAAAGACAAGCCGAGGTGAACAAATACAAGCTTTGTGCTAACTGCTTGAGGCAGGGACATCCTACCAATGATTGTCGTTTCGGCCCATGCCGTGAGTGCAAGCAAAGTCACAACACATTACTGCATGAGTCGATACCTACTGCTTCAGCCAGTGCTAACTTCACCGATCAGCATGCTACTAAAACACTGCTTTCGACAGCAATAATCGAAGTACGCAATCCTGTGACTGGTCAGGTAGAAAAGGCTCGTGCCTTACTTGACAGTGGCAGCCAGTCCACATTTATAACAAAAAATCTAAAAGAAAAGTTATCACTGGCTTCAAAACCGATAACTAGTATCAAAATCATCGGTATTGGTAATCGAAGCTCTAATCAGGTTAGTGAGGGTTGCATCGCAGAAGTAAAATCTATAAACAAACAATTTTCTGCTACACTAAATTTTTTGGTTTTGAATGATCTTACCGGTCAGCTTCCTAAGGCACCCATTGACATACGTCATTTAAAGTTACCTAAAAATATAGATCTTGCTGATCCAACGTTTCATCAACCAACGCAAGTTGATGTACTTATTGGTGCAGATCTTTTCTGGGACGTTCTAGGAAGCGAACAAATTTCCCTAGGCCCCAACAACCCAAAACTCAGAGATTCTAAATTCGGCTGGTTGCTCGCTGGTCCGATAAATTCTATAATGTCAAATGTTGTTCATTGCAACAAAGCTATAATAGCAAACTCTGGCATGATGCAGCCAGAAGAACGTGTCGACCAAATGATGTCAAAATTTTGGGATATTGAAGAAGTCCCATCGAAGCCTATTCTCAGCGAAAGAGAAAAGGCATACGAAAGACACTTTTTAAAACATACCAAGCGTTTACATAATGGCAGATTTAATGTTAAACTACCCTTAGTTGCTTCACCGGATTGTCTTGGTGAATCCTATAACACAGCTAAAAGGCGTCTTGTTAATATGGAAAAACGATTTCAAAAAAATTCGGATTTAGCGGCACAATATGTGCAATTCATGAAAGAATACGAGGAGTTGGGACACATGTCTCAAGCACCAATTAGCAAACCCTATCCAGCGTATTTTCTATGCCATTTCGCCGTTTTTAAAAACGCCAGCGAGTCTACGAAAACTCGTATTGTCTTTGATGGCTCTGTTCCAACATCCTCTGGCCAGTCTGTTAATGATATTCTTGCGGCGGGTCCAAACATACAAGATTCTCTTTTCTCCATATTAATCAGGGCAAGGCAATATAAATACATACTTACTGCCGACATCGAAAAAATGTATCGGCAGGTAGAAGTTGACAAATCAGACAGAAACCTACAACTGATATTATGGAGGGAAGATGAGTCTTTACCCATCCGTACAATGCAGTTGAATTCTCTCACTTATGGCACCACAAGTGCGAGCTATTTAAGCACTCGATGTCTGAAACAAGTAGGCGAAGAATGCGAAGACACTAAAATCAAAACAATAATACAAAACGATTTTTATGTTGATGACCTCATCACTGGGGCAGATACAGAACAAGAATTAAGTTACATTCAAAATTCGATTGCATCGGCTTTAAAATCAGCTTGTTTTAATCTACGAAAATACAAGTCTAATTCACTTAATCTACTTCAAAATTTAGATTCAAACGCAAAAGACAACCTAACGCTGAGCGAAGCAACAAGCACGCTTGGCCTTGGGTGGGACCCTAAAACTGACACACTAAATTTTCCTACAAAATTTCTTCCTACAAATGATAAAATCACTAAAAGGCATATTTTGTCTCATTCATTCAAAATTTTTGACCCTTTGGGGCTCCTAAGTCCTTTTGTAGTTCAAGCGAAAATGATGCTCCAAAGATTGTGGTCACAAAAGATAGACTGGGATCAAAATGTACCTAAAGACGTAGAAAAGTGCTGGTTGGATTTTTCGCATAATTTACAACAACTTTCAAAGCTACAAATCCAGCGTAGAGTGCTATGTGACTTACCAAGGTCAATAGAAATCCACACCTTCAGTGATGCCTCTCAGCTCGCGTATGGCGCTTGTATTTATCTAAGATCCATAAGTTCAAACAATGAAGTCACTGTAGGGTTACTCTGTACCAAATCAAAAGTAGCACGCATTAATCCCATGACGATCCCACGTCTAGAGCTGTGCGCAGCTTTGCTAGCAGCTAGATTATGCAAGGCTGTCACAGATGCCATTCGCTTCACACCTTCAAGAATAGTACACTGGTGTGACTCCAGCGTGGTCCTGGCTTGGCTGAAGGGCGATCCAACGAAACTAAAAACATTTGTTGCGAATAGGGTGGTCGAGGTAAATGAGCTTACAGACTCATCAAATTGGCGCTTTATCCCTACTTTGTCCAACCCAGCCGACTTTGTCTCACGTGGTGTTAACGCAAGCCAGTTGATAGATTTAGATTTGTGGTGGTCTGGTCCAAGTTTTTTATCAAAACATGAAAAGGATTGGCCTATGCTGAATAATCCTGAAATAAAGAACTTACCTGAAATAAAAAACTTAACTAAAACTACAAATAAAAGCAAAAACTTACCTGATAAGAACTCCGTCACTCCACCTGAAAACAAAAACCCTGAAAAAGTAAAACAAAATGAAGCAAACTGTAATACATGCTTCAATTCATCAAATGAAGTAGTAAATTTCGAAAACTCTTCAAAGCTAAATAAAATAATAAACATATTTGCATATGTCTAAAGATTTATTTTTAATTCGCGAAACTCTAAGAGCAAGCGCATTGGACGCTTATGCATCGATGAACTTGATGACTCGTTTCATTACCTGTGTCTAGTAGCTCAGCGTCAATGCTTCCCGGACGAGTACAAAAAATTGACAAATAACTTACCTTTGAAACCTAAATCAAAGCTTTTATCGCTTTCACCTTTTTTGGATGAAAATAAATTAATTAGAGTAGGGGGGCGCATCAATTCTTCCGAATACACCTATGAGAAAAGGCATCCAATTTTGCTTGATTCGTCACACCATTTAACGAAGCTTTTATTCGAACGAGAGCACGTTCAACACATGCATGCTGGACCGCAACTCCTGCTTGCTGTAATACGAGAATCAGTATGGCCTATTAACGGCAGACGTTTAGCTAGACGTACAGTCTACAACTGCGTTCTCTGTAGGCGCATGCGGGGTAAGACTTTCACGCCGAAGATGGGAGATCTTCCCTCACAGCGTATTACACCGGATTTTCCGTTTAAGTCAGTGGGTACAGATTTTGCTGGCCCATTTCAAATTTTAAATCGTAAAGGTCGTGGATCAAAATTATTGAAGGCATACTTATGCATTTTTGTCTGTTTGCGTTACAAATGTATACATCTAGAAGCCGTGTCTGATCTCACAAAAGATGCGTTTATTATGACGTTACGTAGATTTGTCGCGCGCCGCGGAAAGCCATCAGAAATATTCTGCGACAATGGTCGAAATTTCGTCGGCGCTGCTAATGACATTGGATCATTTCTAAAACAGAATAACGACTCAATTGTTGAATTTGCAAATCATGAGAAAATACGGTTTATATTTTCGCCTGCTTACGCTCCTCAATTTGGCGGAATTTTCGAAGCCGGGGTGAAATCCTCCAAATTCCATATAAAAGGAGTCATGGGAAATTCCCATCTTACCTTCGAAGAGATATCCACATTATTCGCACAAGTTGAGGCAGTCTTAAATAGTCGCCCTTTGTGTCCACTATCCTCTTCTCCAGACGACTACCTACCCTTATCCCCAGGGCACTTCATCATTGGCAGGCCGCTAACCGCCTTGCCTTCACCCGACCTTAAAAACTACAAAGAAACTAGTCTGCAGCGATACGCTCGTTTGGAACAAATTCACCAACACTTTTGGACAAAATGGCAGCGCGAGTACATTCATGAGCTACAACAACGCATGAAATGGAAAACCAATATGCACAACCTGAACATTGATGATCTCGTGCTCATTCAAGAAGACAATGTGCCACCATTATGCTGGCGTCTGGGACGAGTAGAACGTCTTTTCCCGGGTCCTGATGGTATATCAAGAGTGGCAGACCTAAGAACTAGAAGAGGCACCGTTCGTCGTCCATTAACTCGTTTGTGTCCTCTTCCAACGGCAGAAGAACTTCAAGCTTGAAAGTTAACCTTTCAACGGCGGGGAGGATGTTCGCGCCTACAAATCTGCATCCATTCTCAAATCTTTTCTTCTCGAATCTTTTTATTAGGCGCTTTTAGCACTGTATAACTTGCCGGGGTTCTCAGGCCAGTTTGCATCCAACCTTCATTCAGCCCCAAAGCGCTCGTAATAATTCGTTCTAAAATAAACGTTTTCAAGAAGATTTTCAAGACTTTCTTCTTTCATTTCGTTTCTCAAGAAACGAAACACCATGCTAAACGGGGCTTAAGTTGGAATGGCTTACTCCTAACCAGTAAACCAAACCATAGAGTTACCATTATAGGTTAAAATATAGGTAATATGAACAATACCCACATAATTATTTAACAATTCCGTAATAGACTGAATCGGTTTTAATTCCCTTTTGTTTAAGTAAGTGGGGGTAGTCGTAAGAAAAAATATGTAATTATCAGGCAGAAAAGGGCAGTAAATAGTATGTTCATATTTCTTGCATCACTAATATTATGAAACTCAAAGAATAGCCACGCATAATGAACTAAATATAAAGAGAATAAGGGAGTCTAGATGCGAAAGCATAGTGGGAAGTGCATTGGATTCGTGCTGTTTCTGGTATTTGTTGTATGTAAATACAACCCATACTGGTTAATCCAATACAAGGGTGCGGGTTCAATTCCGGCTCGCGTCTTAAAAGACTTTCCATATTCATAAAGGTAATATGCGTGGGCGAATGGCATGTGTTGTTTTGGGCCATGGTATGAAAGAGTGCCATGAAGTGTCAAAGAACACTACAATAAATTGTATCATGGGTCAAAAGACGCCATGATTGAAAAAACAATTAAAACAAGGAAGGAAACAAACAAAGCAACACATGGCCACTCGTTATATGAAAAGGCAAGAAAAGTCCGGGTGGATAATTTGATACCTACCGAATTCGATACGATTCGGGAACTGATTCGTCTGAATTATGAAAAACAGAATGATTCCTTGTTTAGTTGAAATGAAGTAACTAATGGACTTCAGAATCATACACACATTGGCTGACTTGACAGTCAAGTTATCAATAATATAATATAAAAAAAAAAAAAAAAAACTTTATTATTATATTCTTTATTGCACAATTAACATACAGAGAATTATATACAAGAGGACATTTACAAAGGCGGGCTTATCTCTACAAGAGATTTCTTTCAGCCAACCTAAGGTCGTGAGAGAAAATGTTCGTTTAGCGGGACACAAGTGTGCAGTGAGAATTTCAAAAAGAAAATGTAATATATTTTTACACGACATATATACTACTTAAACTAATATACTACTAACTCCTTTATAACCACATGTGGTGACAATTTTATTTTTGTCAGAGTCAAAGTCAGTTCAAACATGCTGAGTATTTGGAGGTGGTATGGAAAAACTTCCTACCTATAGTTTGAACTTTAAATAGTTTATGATACCGTACAATTTTCAATATCACTTGGTGTAACTACTCGTACTAACATCGGTATGTATTCAATGTTCTCACTTAAACTGGAAGGTACGCTACATAGACAAAATGTGTATTTTCATTTATCACATCTTAAAGTTACCTTGATTCTATTCTATGGGCCTAGACAACCACAAATAATACCTACCTACCTACCTATTTTGTTAAATGACTACATCAAGACATAGGATAATAAATAAGTAAATAAAGTTCAAGAAGCAATAGATTTTAAGAAAATTTAAATAAATATTTTTACGTTTGAAATAAATTATGTGTTGCAACTGACCACCACTAATGGTTTGCCCATTTGCAACGATAAAAAAAAACTAGCCTATCATTGATAGTAGGTAGGTACCTATTTTGGTACAATTAGTATATACTTTGGTTGGTAAGTAACTTGGTTCCTGTAGGCATAATCAAGGCTACAGGGATTTGAATAACAACTATAATAATCCGGTCACCTTGAAAAGTAGTTTTATTTTAGGTTTTCTTGTGTAACTTTCCTTATAACATAATTTGTAAAGCAACAAAATACTCTAAAAAGCGTTGTAGAAATAAAGATACTATAACCTTACTAAAACGTAATTAGGTGTATATCTGCTTGAACAAACGAATATTTCTCAATGAAATACCAATTTAATTTAATTAAATAGTTTGATTTGTCGACATACACGGTACAGGTAAGATAATGAAAATCCACAAAGTGGACACAATTTGTAAGCAAAAGTCTTATAAAATGACACCAGGGTTTGTAAGGTCGGTCATCGACCTTGCAACCCACACGATATGATGATGATGACCATTAAACGAGCAATATTTATATATATACATTTGTTTGTATAAATACCATAGACCTATATACCATAGACCATTGTTATGTTATATCATTTGAATGCAATAAATGAAATATGAAATATGGAAATATTTGTAATCGGTATCTCCAAAACGGCTCTGACGATTTCGATGACATTTACCATACTGGGGTTTTCGGGGGCGAAGGATCGATCTAGTTGGGTCTCATGGCTGGGAAGGTTCATTTTCCCTGTGTTTTTAAAATTAAAAAAAAATACTGCGTTTTGGTCAGAAGCCTGAGGCGCCATCTATTGGCGGGGCTTGCTCGTATTGGGGCGGCTATTATGGAGCAAGGCTCGGTCGCCCAGGTACTTTTAAGTTAATTGTGGTAAGATTCTTTACATATCAATAATACTTTCAACTATTTCTCACAAAACAAGTCGTCTTATGTAGACTCATTTCGAATCCTTTGTAGTGTTGGGTCCAGTAACTCCAGTACACATCAATTTACCCACCCACACAAAAAAACAAAAACAAAAAAAAATAAGAATATTAATATTTATTTCATTTTTAGACATACAGATTAAAAGTACCAATAGTTGAATTATATTGAAAAATTACTTGATTTTATAAGCGACTGATGCCTCCTTGTTTTCATTGCTTAGCCTGTGCCTATATAATAGATACCTATGAAATAAATAAACAAATAAATACTTAACGACCAACCAAGTAAGTCCTGTTCTTATAGAAAGTAACTCAATAAAACATTATAATGTGGGTAGGTACACACGGCCGCACATCAGTAGAAACACTTTTGGACCTTATGGCGTGGTAATAGAGTTGAAAAAGTTTCTACCGACAAGCGGTTGATCGTACGTCCGTAGACACCAGCGGCGACACACAGACCGCATGTACAGTCAACGACACATTAAGTTTGAAACTTACACGATTTCGAGCGTTTGAAATAAAAACAGAATAAAGTACAATGTGTCAGGGTTGATTGGCTGTTGACTGTATCTATACCATTATGTCAGTGTGTCGACACCAAACACCTCTCGCATCGAAATAGTGATAGGTACGAGTAGGTAACTTAACTACATACCTAGAAAAGTTTTATTTAAATTCAAGTTATGATACTACCTACACCTAGACCAATGATATTCTAATAGGACCGTGACTTCTGATGTATGTGTGTAAGTAGATACGCTTACGCTTATGTTGTTTCTTTTGCGGTCTGTGGAAGCTCATGGGGTGTGCTGGCGTACTACAGGACTTACCAGAGTTATGATCAATGTTTTTAAACAATAGAATTAGATATTTCACTTTGTAGTAGAACGGTCGGGTTAATCACTACTGACCTGACGTACCTAAACAATACTCACTATGAGAGTGCAATTGATAACCACACAGTGGCAGGGTCGCGATAATTACTGGTCAAAATTATCGGACGGTGCTAATTAGAGGTCAAACCTCCTGGCAGTAGCCCTTTTGCGCATAAATACCTACTTTGCGTAAAGTGAGTGCAACTGATAACCACTTAGTAGCAGGGGCGAAATAATTAGTGGGATCATAATTCAATAATTATTTGCCGGTGCTAACAAAACCTATTTTTGGCAGTGGCCCTTGTGCATACCTATTTTGTAGCTATGCAAAGTTAGTGCAACTGATAACCACCATAGTGGCAAAGGTGCAATAAGTGTTAGACGAAAATCTAGATATTTATTGACCGGTGCTAATAAAATAAAAATAAAGAAAAACAAAACCTATTTTTGGCAGTGGCCCTTGTGCATATACCTATTTTGTAGCTATGCAAAGTTAGTGCAACTGATAGCCACATAGTGGCAGAGGTGCAATAAGTATTAGAGGAAAATCTAGATATTTATTGACCGGTGCCAACAAAATAATAATAATACTAAGAAAAAAAAAACAACACATCAACATTTTTATTTTTGCCTTCTAAAGGTATTATTTATTGATATATTATTTAATCGCCACACATTTTGATGACATGGGTGATCTTGTACTTCGAGGAGTTCGTTCTAGGTCTGGGTTAGATCGTAATTTTAGTAGTAGAACACCAAGAATTCGTTGACTCTGCAAACCATACGGAAAATGATAATAAATACATATCTGAAGAACTTGTAATTGTTCTGCATTAGTTGTGATATTGAAAGCCATATTCCATTTATTTTCAATAGGTAGTCTTTGTTTTCACCTTGCTTACCACCTGCAAACCTATGGAAACCGGTGGTGTGAAATAAATAAAAAGAAAAAAGGTAAAGGAAAGATAGGTCGTTGTGTTCCTCATCCTTGCCTTCCTCTAAAGGCTTTAAAGTAACACAGGGCTTTAAAATTAGGTCCTCCTGGATATTCTTGATTGGCTGCTGTAGGCAGGCTTCATTGGTGAATGGTTGTTGTGCTGTTTGTATTGTTTCAGATATAAAACAAGGAAGGGATGTGGTGTACAGCAGGCAATGCTAGTGGCCAGCTTGGACAATGGCTGTCAACGCATCGACCACTACCGAGACAATGGGCGAGGCAGTCAGTCTCCGTCAGGCCGCGCTACGGTGCACTCCTCTACTTGATAAAATAGTGTTATTGATTGTAGAATTGATATGTCAATCTCTTTACTATTATTATACCATACTGCGTGAATGTAATGGTGTGTTATTACTGAAATATGTCCCCAATCACAAGAGGCCCGACGGAGACACCACAGGAATGAAAACCGATTCAATCTATTACGGAATTGTTAAATAATTATGTGGGTATTGTTCATGTTACCTACATTTTAACCTATAATGGTAACTCTATGGTTTGGTTTACTGGTTAGGAGTAAGCCATTCTAACTTAAGCCCCGTTTAGCATGGTATTATTTTTGCTCAGATACAAATATTTAAACTAAATATGTAGGTATTCACAATTCCGAAACATAAAATACACGTTGAATCTCGTTTACTTGCAACTTTTTCGTTACAATAAAATTATATACATTACGATTACCTACCCTTCAAGCATTAATTTTATATTTGTTTTTTCGCAATTGCGTTTTTGAAAAAGACTAACAGTTTATAGGTAGGGCTTGAAAAATTGATTTAGTATGTAAACGAATAGAGCTTGATCGCACAGGCACCCCGTAATAATAGTAATTACAGCAAAGGCATATGGACTTTATGGACGTTACTTGTTGCATCGATTATCTTTACAAATTCATTGTTCTCTGTTATGATAACCAATATTATTTTATTGTTTGTAATTTATAGGACAAAGATAATACTTTCGTTTTAACATGCACACACATTAGTTGACATTTTGTTTTTTTGAACATCTACCTCGTAAATATTCCTTTCATTTTACCAAAATTTTTGAACTTATTTGTAGTTACTTACGGTTTTCATCCTTGTCGCCATTTGTGGTGTCCCGTCGGGCCTCGTGTGTTTCGGGATACATTTACAATGATACACAACACCATAACTTCCAGATAGACTGTATGTATATTGGTAAATGAAATAACAAATAACTTAATAGCTCTATCTTATTTAGACCTGTGTCCAGTAGCGCGGCCCGACGGAGACTGACTGCCTCGCCCATGGTCTCGGTAGTGGTCGATGCGTTGACAGCCATTGTCCAAGCTGGCCACTAGCATTGCCTGCTGTACACCACACGCACCAAAATGGTGCGTAGGCATATGGGACGTAATGGAATTGACTCCAATTTTTAAAAAAATATTTTTGGGCCTTGAGGTGGTCGATCACCTAATAGGTACCTAAATCTGTTGATTTTGATTTTGGGTGCTCTAACTGGAATACTTACACTTACATCAAATATGTATTAGGGCTCCCGCACACGACCGAGAATCAGTGGCCGATTATCGCCCAGGACAAGGACGGAAGATCCAGGTGATAACACGTAAGAGCGGGATGCCGACAAAAAATCGGCCACCGATTCTCGGTCGTGTGCGGGAGCCCTTCGAGGCAGCCGGAAGACTTCCGTTTTCAGTTAGGTACCTATTTAGCCAGGTAGGTAGGTAGAAGTCACTGCTGCCTTCGTGGTGTAATGGTCATCATCATCTGTTCATAAACAGTACATGTATGACTGTCTGGGGTGTCTGGTTTGGGGTGTTCAAAAACAGACATCAGCTTAAGACTGATTCGTCACAAAATGTAGGTAAGTTGGTATCGAGACTATCGAGGCAATACGGATCCGTTTGTAGTAACAACCTTCTTCCTGTTTTATGGCACACTCAAGAGCACGTCAATCACACTCACAGTACAATCCAGTCGTCTTTACAGTGCAGAACAAAGTCCAATGTGTCTTGATGTGCTCTTGACTGTACTAAACCTTGTCCGCCCCGAATAGTACAAATTAAAGCCACAATCACACCTTTCTAAATACCTACAAAGACTAATTCGGCATACATTGCTGGGAGGCTTGGTTTTGTTTATTCCAATATCCTTATTACAACCAGCAATGTATGCCGAATTAGTTTCTGAAAACTAGATAAGTACCTAGGTGTCCCGTGTGGTGGTGGTCAAAGAATAGTAGGTATGTACCAACCATCTCTACCCGTGGGAGTAGGTGACTTTTGGGAATTGAACTTCACCATTTTCCGCCAAAATCTCGCCGCACTCGCTTATTGCCGAAAATGGTGATTTACAATCCCCAAAAGTCACAAACTTACCGGAGCTTAGTAGAATTTAGCAATCGCAAAAAGTACCAAAAGGTGCGACTCCCATGACTGCGATCTCGAAAGGTACTATATACCTTTCAGCACCTCACGAGAAATTCAATTGTTATGGTGAAATAGCAGACTATTATTGAAACGGAAGGTGAACCGCTGTATTTTGTAGCAAACATTAATTTAAATACTTGCACCATTACTATTTTTTATCATTCTTAATTTACCATTTGTAAATAATAGTACAACATGAAGTTTGAAAAACAAACAATAAGTTTAGAGGTTGAAAAAATTTGTCCGGATCTAAACAGTAAAAAGATACGTCATGGAAAACTTTTACCAAATACAATATACCAAGGTCAATAATTTGCGGTCCTTCCAACTGCGGAAAGACAAATTTAATTATTGGTTTACTTCTACCTAAAAATGGACTGCGCTATCGAAATGTTTATGTTTACTCTAAGACCCTTCATCAGCCAAAGTACAATTTCTTAGAAAATGTTTTAAGACTCGTACCTGGGGTATCATTTGCTAAATATCGCGAAAATGAGGAAGTCATTAGTCCGCAAGATGCTAAATGTGATTCAATAATAATTTTCGATGATGTATCCTGTGAAAATCAAAATAATATTCGAGATTACTTTGCTATGGGCCGGCATAAAAACATAGACAGTTTTTATTTAAATCAAACATACAGTAAAGTACCAAAACAACTTATTAGAGACAATGCAAAGGGCTTTGCTCAAAATTGGTGCCTTTTTTTTTTTAATGGCACACTAACGCCACCTTGTTAGTTGTGTAGAGTACTTCCATACAAACAATAGTTACTATGACAGCTCAGCTCTAAAGTACATCCGTCTTGAGTTATGCGTCCTAATCTATAACGCTTATCTAATTATGAAAACTGAGAATATGAGTTACTTCCGATAGTCGTATACTACTTATTTCATAGTACATACTCCGTTTGACTCAAGTGACATCATATTGGCGTAAATGGCATAGTGTGACATCAAGTTACACTTCATCGTAACAATGTCATGAGTTTATTATTAACAAAACTCAAAATATGAGTGCTTCTTACGCCTTTATCTTGTCCGTTTTATAGTTTTAACACTATCTGGACTCAAGTTACGTGACGTTAGCGTTAGAGGCATAATGCAACACAAAGTCACACTTCACCATGGCAATCCTACGAGTTTTTTATTAAAAACATTGGACACATTCACATCCTCACACTAGAAAAAACCAGTATCGTGGGTACCGGACACACACAAAGACACGGACTCGAACCCGGAACCTTCTGCGCAGTAACAAAACTTAAAATATGACTTCTAACGATCTTATTTTGTTTATTTTTTTAGCTTAAACACTATTTGGACTCAACTCACGTGACGATGTCGTAAGAAGCGTAGTGCAACATGAAGTCACACTTCACTATGGCTTTGTTACGAGTATTCTATTAACAAATCTGAAAATATGTCTTTTTAAGATCTTGTTTATTTTATAGCCTAAACACTATTTGAACTCAAGTCATGTGATGGTATCGTTAGTGGCATAGTGTGACATGAAGTCATACTTAACCTTGGCAATGTTACGAGTATTTTATCAATAGAAATGAAAATATGAGCTTTTTACGGCCTTTATGGACTCCATGTGAGTGGCATAGCGTGATGTCATATTAAGTCAGACTCTTTATTAATATAAAAGGACAAGACAGTCAAGCGCAATCACATTAGCAGTTTTTCAAATAAAATAATCGTTACATTGCCATGATGAAGTGCGACATCGTGTCGCACTATGCCACTTATACCAACGTTACGTAACTTAAGTCCAGATAGTGTGTAGGCTATAAAATAAACAAGATTAGGTCGTGAGAAGTTAATTTTCAGTTTTTTTAAATAATATACTCATAACATTGCCATGGTGAAGTGTGACTTCATGTTGCACTATGCATCTAACACTAACGTCTCGTAACTTGAGTCCAGATAGTGTTAAAACTAAGAAATAGACAAGATAAGGGCGTAAGAAGCACTAATATTTTAAGTTTTGTTAATAAAAAAAGTCATGACATTGATACTGTTGTCAATGTGCCAGATGACACTTCAGCGATCATCACGGACAAGACCATAATACCCTATTTATTTTAATACACAAAGAAAGCAAAATGGCTATCAAAAGTTCCCCACCACTCACCATACACTCAAAAACTAGGTATTATATGCATTTCTATGCTTTCAGAACACTAAGATAAGACATTCATATTTTTAAATAAACAAGAAAAGTCAGTTAGAACATTGGAAATAGTGAGTCTGACTTCATGCTATGCCACTCACGTGGAGTCCAAATAGGCCGTAAAAAGCTCATATTTTCATTTCTATTGATAAAATACTCGTAACATTGCCAAGGTTAAGTCTGACTTCATGTCACACTATGCCACTAACGATACCATCACATGACTTGAGTTCAAATAGTGTTTAGGCTATAAAATAAACAAGATCTTAAGCAGTCATATTTTCATAGTGAAGTGTGACTTCATGTTGCACTATGCTTATTACGACAAGGTCACGTGAGTTGAGTCCAAATAGTGTTTAAGCTATAAAATAAACAAAATAAGATCGTTTGAAGTCATATTTTAAGTTTTGTTACTGCGCAGAAGGTTCCGGGTTCGACTCCGTGTCTTTGTGTGTGTCTGGTACCCACGATACTTGATTTTCCTAGTGTGAGGCTGTGAATGTGTCCAATGTTGTTAATAAAATACTCGTAGAATTGCCATGGTGAAGTGTGACTTTGTGTTGCATTATGCCTCTAACGCTAACGTCACGTAACTTGAGTCCAGAAAGTGTTAAAACTATAAAACGGACAAGATAAAGGCGTAAGAAGCACTCATATTTTGAGTTTTGTTAATAATAAGCTCATGACATTGTTACTATGAAGTGTAACTTGATGTCACACTATGCCATTTACGCCAATATGATGTCACTTGAGTCAAACGGAGTATGTACTATGAAATAAATAGTATACGACTATTCGAAGTAACTCATATTCTCAGTTTTCATAATTAGATAAGTGTTATAGATTAGGACGCATAACTCAAGACGGATGTACTTTAGAGCTGAGCTGTCATAGTAACTATTGTTTGTATGGAAGTACTCTACACAACAAACAAGGTGGCGTTAGTGTGCCATCTAAAAAAAAAGGCACCAGTTGCCCATACATTTCCAGCAAAGCCCTTTGTTCTTTTTAAACAAGATGATACGAATATGAGACATGTTTATGATGAGCACGTCACTACTGATATGTCATGGTCTCAGTTTCGAGATATGTGCGCAAAAATATGGACAGAACCTTATAGTTACTTGGTTATCAATAAAGATTGTAATAAAAATAATGGTTGCTACAGAAAGAAGTTCGACACTTTTGTTGTCTTATAAATAGAAAATATTATTGAAATATAATCATTTACAACTTGTTTGTCTCAAAAGCAATATCTATAGTTATAATGGATGAAACACTTAAACGAAAAATTGTAGATGCAGCAGCAGCAATTAAAAAAAAAGTTAAAAAATGAGAGAAATAGAAAACGAGAGTAAGAAGGCTTTAGAAACAGTGTTCAAAGCAATTACAGACCCATTAAATAAAATTGTTAAGTCCAAAAGTAGAAAATTTAATCCTCCCAAAACAGCAAAAAACTCAAGTACTGAATCTGATGTAGAAAGTTATTCATATCCTGATAACTCTTTTGATTCTTTAAATGAAACAATACAAAATGATAACTTTAATGAGAGTGATGAAAACTCATGTGATGAATCTAATGAAAATGGGAGTGATAATGAACGTGTTAAAGAAAATGATTCGTCTGATGACTCATTTAAGACAGTGGTCTCGAGAGAACCTGAAGGAAATACATCTAGCTGGTCTTGGTCTTCTACAGTTTTGCGAGATATTCCTTTTGGAATAAGACATGATAATGGAAAGCTGAAGATGGGTTCAGCTGATGTTCTTTTGAATAATAATGAAAATGTAATTACAGTAGCTGGAAAAAACTATAAATTAACGCCAGGACTAAATGAACTACTACGTAAGAGGAAATTTGACTTACATGTAGTCACAAAAGAAGATGCTTTAAATTATAAAAATATGCTTTTAGATACAAACGCACATAGGCAAGGATTTGATCCATCAAAACCAATAAAAAGTAATAAAGGACAAAAGTACATGGAAGTGATTCGTCCGTTATTTAAAGCGGTACAACACTATTCAGAAAATGCAAAAGATAACGTTAAAGGACAAGGTTTACCTACTATAAAACAATGGAAACCAAATGTAGATTATGTTTATTGGGACGATCCAAACGAACTAGTGGAAAGATTAAAGCTATTAATAGCTTCTCAAGAAGCAGGTAACAACGGGCATAATAACGAAATAATATCTATCTTAGAAGAGTTGAGAGAAAGTGGGATAATAAATCAATAAATAACAAAACTAGACCATTTATTTGTCATTCGCATTAATCAAGCTCTGCAAATCGGTAGTCAGAATGAATATTGATAAATTTGGTCATCACGTGCACAAAAGATTACGATTTTCTGAAGTCTTCGAAATTGCGGAAAGATGTCTTTCTCTAACAGAAGGAGGTGTTTTTGATTTGCAACAAAAACAGTTAAGGGGTTTAAGGAAACCGATTTCAAATGACGAAGCTGTGAATAAAGAATATATTGACGCACTTTTACGCAATTTTTGTTCTAAAGAAGATGTTGAAATATTAGCTTTAAGGATTATAAATAAAGAATTGTTAAAATTCAGGGATCAGTTGTACTTCGAATTTGAGGTAAAAAAGGAGACGCATAGAGCAATAAAAAATGATAAAACGAGCAATAGTTGATGAAATTCATAAAGCAGCAAGAAAAAACTTTTTAAGAAGAAATGTGTTATTGAAAGGGATAGACGATTTGTGGCAAGCAGATTTGATTGACTTAAGAAATTTAAAACAGTATAATAAAGGGTACAGTTTTATATTAGCGATAATAGACTGTTTTTCGAAATATGTATGGACAACACCACTTAAGACAAAAAGCAAAATTGAAGTTACACTCGCATTTAAAGATATCTTTGAGAAATCATCCCGACACCCAAAAAATTTACAAACAGATATGGGTACTGAATTTTATAACGACAATTTTACTAAATTGATGAAATTTTTAAATATCAATCACTATTCATCATATTCGGTTAAAAAAGCGTCGATCATTGAGAGGTTGATTAGAACTCTCAAAACTAAACTATTTAAGATTTTTAGTTACAATGGGAGCTATAAATGGATAGAACAAACTCTTAGTAATGTTGTTAAAGAATACAACAATACCAAGCATCGAGTAACAGAATTTAAACCAATCGATGTTGATCATAATAATGAAAGCATTGTAAAAAGAAACATTCAAAAAAAAGCGTATAATTCTAAAATCAAAAAAAGCAAAACTGAAACCTAATGATTTCGTTAGAATCAGCAAGCATAAAAGTGATTTTGCAAAAGGTTATACGCCCAATTGGTCGACAGAAGTGTTTCAAATCGAAAAAACGAACAATACTAAGCCTATAACTTACATTTTAAAGGATCAAAGGAACCAACCTGTATTGGGTTGTTTTTACGAACAAGAACTTCAGAAAACAAAACATCCTAATGTGTACTTAATTGAAAGTGTAGTACCAGCACTTTTCCATAGATGGCGCCACCTTCGCCTCAGCAAGTTTCCGAAACGCGCTATCGAGATGCTCACGTGAAATTATGACCCCAACGCTTAGTTCCAGCATTCACCCAGAGATGGCACCACTGTAGCGTCGGCAGATTTCTGAAACACGCTATCGTCTTGTTCACGCGTTTTAACGACCTCGGAAATCCGACCACATATATTGAGTACTTTTCTAGGGACCTCAATTACTGCTCCTAGGGTTGCTTTCAAGCCATTGGAACTCCCTAGAACGGATAACTGAGTACATCGGCAGTTAAGCACAGTGCGGAGTTTCTTTCGAAGCGCCCACTGGTATAAATTGACGAACGTATTATATACAAGAACCTGTAACTATAATACACCGTAACCAATAAACGGAACCAACAATTACCTACGTTGTTTTCATCACCGCCCGCGCCACCAACCCCTTCTTATAGTGGCGTCCAACTCGGGCTCGAACGAACCCAAATTCTTGGTAACGCGAGCGGGTCGGAAGACTACGTATAGATTGAAAACACCAAGAAAAGCACCTGGCAAGATGACTACAGTCAACTTATCGGAAGCACAGTTCCAGAAGTTACTCCAGAGTGTCGGCAGTGGTCGAAAAGGCACAATGGCAACGTGCAGCGCTTCGTTTAACGGCCGTAAAGACAGAGAGACCGTGGAAGCCTTCCTCACTGCGGTACGAGTCTTCAAGGATATTGAAGATATTACAGACGCTGATGCCATAGCAGGTTTACCACTAATCTTGCACGGTGAAGCCGCAGTCTGGTGGCAAGGAACCAAGACAGCTATAAGTAAATGGTCAGAGTTTGAAGCTGCCTTGAGAAACTCATTTGCGCCCAAAAAGCCTGAGTACCTAATCTATCTAGAAGCCTGTGGTGTTAAGCAACTGCCCGATGTATCTACCGACGACTTCGTAGCGAAAAAGAGAATGCTTTTCTCTGAGCTCCCTGCGGACGAGAAGCTCAACGACAAGCAGCAGCTGAATATCGTCTATGGCCTGCTAAATCTAAGCATTCGGGACAAGATCCCAAGAGAAAAGATCAAGAACTTTGACGATCTGCTTACCCAAGCTCGTGGTGTTGAGGCTTTACTCAAAGAGAAATTCACTCATGAGAATGAAAGCGAACATCAAGCAACAACTTCTAATATAACTGCTCCTTCACGCCATAAGAAGATAAGATGTAACTTCTGCAAGAAATTAGGGCACACATTAGAAGACTGCCGCAAGAGGAAGAAGTTGCTAGAAGGCAACGAACAAACAAGCGAACAAGAAACCAAAGGAACTGAAACTGTTATACCTAAACCAGGCTTGGCATGCTATGGATGTGGTACACCGGGGGTTTTTCGTAGTAACTGTAAGGTATGCACGAACAGGCCACCCCCAGAGTCAATCAAGAAAAGGAACAGTACTGAGTTCAATGCCATTGATATAGAATTGGTATCACGCTCGAGACCTATGGTGTTTCTTAAGATAAATGGTATCGACGGAAAAGCGTTTGTCGATACATGTGCTAAGATGAGCGTTGCTTCTCGCGATCTTTATAAGAAACTGCGGTCGCGTGGGCAAACATTTGATGAGGTAGAGGCTACAATAACGATGGCAGACGGATTCCCAAAAACGCAAAGAGTGCTAACATTTGAAGGAACCGTAGAACTCGGAAACCGCCGCTTCAAGTCACCTTTCATTGCACTCTTGGAATCGGCTGATAACCGTACTTTGTTAGGAGCTAACTTCATGAGACAGGTTGGCATGAACCTTGATATGGGCCACTTCACTTGGAAGTACATCGATAAACCGGAACAAGTGTTCGAGTTGTACGAAGAAAAGTTTCTTTCATTTGACGGACCAAACCAGAAACCTACCTGGCCATCACCAACGTTACCGGTTGCCACTAACACTGAGGAACGAAGTCAGAAACAAAGCTTAAGCGCAGAGAGCCAAAGCGCCAAAACAACATGGCCATTTAAACTGATACCAATAGACGTGCCTGAGCTACCTTCGAAAATTAGTTGCACGGAAGCCAGATTTCTTTTCGACGGTTACTCACCAAGGTTAGAGTTTATGATGCGAGACGCCATAACTAATATTGAACAGTCTGAAATTACTTTGTCGCCACATTCGAAGACGCTGTTCGACGCTGTTGGCTTATGCGCTATTGACGTCACTACCAACCTGGACGCGACACTGGAACATGCAAAGGAAGTCCATGGGCTGGAAGAAGAAAAGAGGAAAATCCTGGTTGATAAACGTCGACAAGCGAGACCTAACTACGAAATCGGGGATCTTGTGATGGTAGAATTACACCCACTGAGCCAGGCTAGCAAAGGAATAAGTGCTAAATTTGCACCACGCCACGACAGCCCATACCAGATCAAAGATAAACATGGTCCTGCATCATACGAAGTCGCAGACCCTGCTAATATAACCCTTGGGACTTATCACGCATCAGCATTAAAACGATATGCTGGACAAGCACAAGACTTACCTGCACCGGCGCAGCCCTTACGAAAACGAGGAAGACCCCGCAAGGCAATCACAGCCACGGAGCAACCTACTCGCGGGCGTGGAAGACCGAGGAAGAACCAAAGCAACCTCGCTGGGACAGCTCGGACCAGAGAGGGGGGAATGTAGTACCAGCACTTTTCCATAGATGGCGCCACCTTCGCCTCAGCAAGTTTCCGAAACGCGCTATCGAGATGCTCACGTGAAATTATGACCCCAACGCTTAGTTCCAGCATTCACCCAGACATGGCACCACTGTAGCGTCGGCAGATTTCTGAAACACGCTATCGTCTTGTTCACGCGTTTTAACGACCTCGGAAATCCGACCACATAGATTGAGTACTTTTCTAGGGACCTCAATTACTGCTCCTAGGGTTGCTTTCAAGCCATTGGAACTCCCTAGAACGGATAACTGAGTACATCGGCAGTTAAGCACAGTGCGGAGTTTCCTTCGAAGCGCCCACTGGTATTAATTGACGAACGTATTATATACAAGAACCTGTAACTATAATACACCGTAACAAATAAACGGAACCAACAATTACCTACGTTGTTTTCATCACCGCCCGCGCCACCAACCCCTTCTTATAAAAGGATTTTAAAGAAAAAAGGAAATAAATTACTTGTTAAATGGCTAGGTTTTGATGATACCGAAAATAGCTGGATCGATAAAAAGGCAGTTCTATGAATGAAGAAATCATTTTGCTAATGGTCATGCAAGGCAAAGGACTTATAAATAATCTTATTAATAACCTACCTGTTGAGTTGCACTTACCTGGTTATAATTATTGCTGGCCAGGAACCAAACTAAAGAAACGATTACTGCGGGGAGATAAGGGCGTCAATGAACTTGACGAAGCCTGTAAGCAACACGATATAGCTTACTCAAATTACTCTGACCTAAACAACCGGCACAAGGCTGATTTACAATTGATGGACATGGCACAAATAAGACTCCAATCAAAAAGTGCTGGAAAAGGAGAAAAACTGGCATCTTGGCTAGTTAGCAAGGTCATGAAGGCAAAAGTTAAGTCTGGTGCTGGAATGAAGAACTTTAGGTGTATTGTTTCAAAAATTCGCCAACAACTCAAGAAGATAAAACCGTGCAGTAAAAAAAATGCAATTCAAGTCGCGTACACTGCAGCAAAAAAATTTCTAGCAAAAAATAAAGTTCGGCTACCTCGTGTAATACCGCTTCCCAAAACAGGAGGAATTTTACCTTTGATTCCAATATTTGCGGGATTGTCTGCGTTAGGCACTTTAGCTGGAGGTGCAGCTGGAATTGCGAAAACTATGAATGACTACAAGGCAGCTCAGCAAAACCTGCAAGAATCTCATCGTCATAATAGAGCCATGGAATCTTTAGCGGTTGGCAAAGGTTTATATATTAAACCATACAAAAAGGGAGAAGGATTGTTTATAAAAAAGTCAAAAAACTAAAGCAAAGGCTGCCTAATCGTGCTCTCACCAATATTGATATATTATACCACTCTGCTGATATTCCATATTTTAGAGGAGTGTATATGAGAGATAGATTGCCAAAGAAACCCAAACAATTGGAGTGTGGTATAGTAAACCTAGATCACTCTTATAATCGAGGAACGCATTGGGTAGCCTATGTAAAAAACAAAGACTATTGCGAGTATTTTGATAGCTATGGTGACCTAAAACCTCCTATTGAATTAATTCATTATCTCAACACAAAAAGTATTAATTATAATTATAATAAATACCAGGAGTTAAATACTATAAATTGTGGACACTTATGTTTAAAATATTTAAGAGATTTCTGGAATAAACGCGTATAAAAGACTGTTCATGAGATTTTGTTTTATCATTTGCAAAATGTCTCTCACACTATCCATAACAGGATATAAGTCTGCTATAAACACTAACTATTTCCCCTCTTTACAACTGGAAGGTGAATACGAATGTGCTTTACTGTACCTCTCAACTTTCAACTCTATTCCAAATATAGATAGCGAAAATAATAAATTTTACTACGGCGATAAAGAATTTATTGAATTACCTGAAGGAGCATATGAGTTTCAAGACATTAGTGATTATTTGAAAAAGAATATCCAAGGAGCAGTTTGTAAATTATATTGTAACAATAATACATTAAAAACATCCATTTACTGTACAAAAGATATACACTTTGAAAAAGAAAACTCTCTTGGAAAGCTGTTGGGGTTTGATAAACAAACACTTCGTGCAGGTATATTACACGAATCACAGTTCCCTGTAAACATTTTATCAACAACTGTGATACGGATCGAATGTGATATAGTGAGCGGCTCATTTATTAACGGAAATTCAAGTCATATATTACATGAATTTGCTCCTAATGTGCCACCAGGATATAGAATCATTGAGATACCAAGAAACGTGATTTACTTTCCTGTTAACCAAAATAATATTGCATCTATTAATATACGAATATTGGACGCTAATAATAGCTTAGTAAATTTAAGAGGTGAGGAAATTTTATTGTATTTACATCTGAAAAAAAGATGATTGACTACAATAATAAATGCAAACCTTCACAAGTAACAGAACAAAATTATAAGAGTAATAAAAACATGCTTCAACAACAATCAAGAATCAGTACAAATCCAGCTATCTGCAAAGAAGCACCAAAAAAATTAACTAAAGAAAATATACACTTTCTTAAACTGATCGGATTATTGAAATAAAATGAGTATTTTAAACTTATCAAGTTCTCCTGTTTACGATAATACTATAGATAGCATCGAGTTTCATTCATATAAGCCGTACATCACAACCTTCAACAGAAATGATGAAATTCGTATACCCATCAACCAGCAGGACTTATACGTGTTGCCATCTGACAGCACGTTGTATTTGGAGGGTACCGTCAAAGTTGTGAAAAGAGAAAATCAAGAAGAAGTTAAAAGTATAAATTTTACAAACAATCCACTTTTGTACCTATTTCAAGACATTCGTTACGAACTCAACGGCGTAGAGATAGACAAAATTAAAAACGCAGGAATCACTACAACTATAAAATCCTTATTATCAATAAATATCAATGAATCACGAATGGCAAAAGCGTGGGGTTGGGATATTGATGGTACAAAAAATGTTCAGAATGGTAATTTTTCTGCATCAATACCTCTACGCAACTTACTTGGTTTTGCCGAGGATTATAAAAAAGTTATTATAAATTGCAAGCATGAGCTTATTCTTTTAAGAAGTAATACTAATCTAAACGCTCTGAAACTGAATACAGGCGAAATTGTTAATGATATTATTATTCATAAAATAATATGGCGTGTGCCACATGTAAAAGTAGCAGATAAAGAAAGAATAAACTTTCTTCGGTTGTTAGAAAAAGATCGACCAATTCAAATAGCTTATAGAAATTGGGACTTGTACGAATATCCATTGCTGCCTCAAACTACAAAACACACTTGGTCTATTAAAACTTCATCTCAAATTGAAAAGCCTAGATATGTTGTCATAGGTTTACAGACTAACAGAAAAAATAACTCTGACGAGGACATGTCGAGGTTCGATCACTGTAATTTGCGGGACGTTAGAGTTTATCTTAATTCAAATTACTTTCCTTATGAAAATTTAAACACAGATTTTTCAGAAGACAGACTGGCTTTATTATATGAACAATATGCGAGATTTCAACAGTCTTATTACGGTCGTCGCATAGAACCCTTGTTGAGTGTTAAACAATTTAAAGAAGTTGCTCCTTTATTTGTCGTCGATTGCTCGCGTCAGTCGGATAACTTAAAAACTGGGCCGGTAGTAAATGTACGTGTTGAAATTGAAAGCAATTCTGCTATTCCTGATCAGACTTCAGCATACTGTCTCATTCTTAACGATTGTGTCGTAGAGTATAAGCCCTTAACAAGTCTAGTCCGAAAAATATCCTGAATAAAATGAACATTGACACTATTTTTGTTGACGTGCAAGGATTCAAGAATTCTAAAAACAACTTTATTATCAAAGAGTTTGCATTAGCTACTATGGAATATACTCAAATTGCAATTAATGACAAATCAAAAAAACCTTCTGTATCTTATTTCGTTTTGAGTAGTAAATATTATTCCACTTAGAAAAAAATCAAAAAGAAATCACCTTTTATTATTCATTCAAGTTCCACAACATAAACCTAATAAATTTAGTTTATTAGTTTTTTTCTAAGTGAAATAATAATTAATTATTTACCTACTGGGGAAGACAAAATGAAAAATATAAGATTTTAACACAAGTATTTTTATTGAAATTTAATGAAAAATTTACAACTAAAAACTTAATTAACAAAGTTATTACTAAACAAAGATTTTGATATCTTATTAATCAAACACTCCGTTTGATCTAAAATTTGATCGACTGGGTCCTTGACGATGTACTGTGCGCTGAGCAGCGCGCCGTCCTCGCCGTCTGCGTCGGCGACCTGCTGCGCCGCGCCCGCGCTGTCGAACCCTCCGTCGCTGCTGCCGCCTTCGCACATGTCGTACACCTTGATTTTAATAAGTCGATATCCCCTTTTATCAGCTTTAGTCTTGACGTACGAAACGATTGCCTTGTCCTTTTTTAGTTTTTGTTGCAATTTTGTAGACTTTCCTTTCCTTTTTCGTTTCTGTTGCCCTTCTGAAACGGGTTTGTTGCGTAATTCAGGAAACTCTTGCTCGAAAGGTAATGCTGCTTCTTGAACATAATAAGGTTCCGAAACATTGAACATAGCGGCAGCCATTGTGATCTGTAAAAATAAGAAATACCTATAAAATACATGTGCACAAATATAATTATAACAATAAAATACGAATTATAAATACTTCTTACTTTTTAATGTACGAGTAGTAATCGCGTGAATAGGGTTATTTAAACGTCCGCCCCGTTTGTCTCTGCGTCCACAAGTAACTGTAAAATAAAAGTATATTTAAATAAATGCACTTCAAGATTTATGCACAACTAGTACGTTAGTTCTACAAGAATACTATAACAACATTGTAGTTTAGGTACTCACATCTCTGAGCTCCGAACGGTCGCCCAGCTCCCTGGAGACAAGGAACATGGTGTGGAGCGCAGCTTGCATCACTCTGTCATTGAGGTCGTCGGCTCCGTACACAGTTTTTGCTAAAGTTCTGGCTTTAGCATGTCCTTTTATTTCACGTATCTGTTGCACTTCTATAGTAACACTAAATTTTGGATCCTCCTGTCTGGTAGAGCAGGAATTAACCGCGATGTAACTTGTTTTATGAGCGCTCATTGTTACTTAATCGAAGGCTAGAATAAAACTGAATAAAAATATATCGCGCTCGCGTCGCGTTTGTGTTGCGTCATCATAAGTGCAACGAACGAACAGCGCATGTCCACAACATGTTAGAACATGAAAACGCATACTCGCATTTTTACCTTCAATAATAAGGTACAGTCAAGAGCACATCAAGTGTGACACGTTGGACTTTGTGTTATGTTTATCTTAATCGCAATAGAGACTAAAGTCATGTGCAAGTGTCAAACTTGACCTGTCTTAATTTACAATAAAAGGTGTAAGTAGTACAAATAAAACTCAAAGTAGCTTTACGTAATATTAAATTTTATTTTTTAAAGTGCAACTAAAAACTTAAACCTAAATACCTTAAAAAATAAATAAAAATATGTTAAATTAAAGTAGAGTTATGACCCCATGAAAGAGTGGATATTTTATCCTTCAGAATTTTTCATCTTTAAAAGACAGAGCTACTTTATTTAGCGATTGTGTAAAAACTTCATGCTTTAGTGATCTAAACATCATATTCTTTTTTCTTATTACACAACTATTAAGCAATACAGTTTTGTAGTCCTCCAATTTGAGTCCTTTAATGACAGATTTCTTGGTTCCTTTAGCTTTTTTTATTACTTTGTTTTCAGTTCTTACTATTGGGCAAGTTCAAGAAGTGAAACTCGTTGTATTCTTCAGCAATTATTTTATTTGTCGTAATGCTAGTAGGTAACACTTGTATTTAGAGAACTTTTCGTATTGCACGCTAACCACCAACTAACTGCGAGACTGCTGCTTTTTCCCTTGCTACTAACATGGAGCTCACTTCACGCCGGCCGGCGCTCGACCAATCACGTTGCTAAACACCCGTGCTGAACACCAACCAATAAGAAAAAGGAATCCATCTTAAGCTCACTTCGTGTTGGTTGGTGTTCGACCTATCACGTAGCTGGGCGCCGGCCAACAGGAAAAGAGGTTCATCTTAGTTCTCAATATTATTACTTTTAATTTAACCTTATTTATTATAACATTTAATGTTTACAATTACAAAAGAACAATTTAGTTTATCAATTATTAATACAGGTTTAGCAGTTAACAACAGATAATTGTAGGGTTGGGTGAAATTGAGTAATACCAAACAAACTGAAATGATAACCACACCCTTGACAATTGTAAATTAAACTTAACTATTTATGTACACATTACTACCACATAATACAAATACTAGAAGAAGGCTTACAACTCGGCCGTCCTGAAATAAGCGAGTCCCTTCGCGTGATTAAAATTACAATTACAAAACAAATTTGACAAAAATATATATCACATTACACTGCATAACATTAAACATATGTAAAAAAAGTACGCTGGATTAAGTTAATTTACAACAAAAACAAATGCAATACATGCAAATCCATACTCATTAATTACAATACTAAAAGAAAATTAAATAAATTCATTGAAACAATACAATACAAGATTTGAGTGTAAAGTGTGGAAATTAATAACATCTATTTGATAAAACAGACAAATCATCATAAAAAATAGAGACAAAAAAAATGAATCTATATAATATAACAATACTCACAACCGGCATAACAACTTATTCCTATTTAAAATCAAAACAAAAACATGATAATACGTAAGCAAACAAAAATTGTCATACAGAGTACCTTTAACAGATTAATGAATTAAGTCGTCCCAATCAAATTTATCACAATAATTTATGAATAGAATAAAAAAAGGGATTAAACTAACTATACGCACAACTGGCATAACAATTTACTCCTATTGAAAAACCGTACAAGTCAATAAAATTATAGATTACACAATCGGTTTAACATTACATACCTGCTTATAATTAACTATTCAGTAATCAATATGTTTTGTTGCTATTCCTCTTCTTTACTACTAATAGATTCATCATCGCTAGATTCAAAGTTCCTTTCAAAGCTTAGCCAGGGTTGAATTTTATCTAAAGCTACCATACCTTCATAACGGCGACCCCGTTTACGAGTCATAGGAGTATCTTCTATTATGTACCGGTCATTGGGAAGCACTTTCATTATGCGATAAGGCCCTTGATATTTATTTACAAGTTTCTGTGATTTACCACCATGTTGTACCTGCCTTTCTACGCGTACCAGATCACCTTCTACGTAGACCCTGCCTGGTTTTCTAGTTTTATTAAATCTTTGAATGTCCTTTTCCTGTTGTTCTTTTATTTTCTCGCCTGCGCTTTCTCTGATTTGTTCTAATTTTTCCGATTCAACTACGTTCAAAGTGTCATTTATAACAGAACTTAATATGCCCTGTGAAGAACTTGTAATGTTAAAACCGAAAAGCAACTCAGATGGGCTTTTTTGTGTCGTTTTATGTGTCGTAGTATTGAGACCTACTTGAATGTCGGCGATGTGGTCGTCCCATTTTTTTTTCACTATCTCCGTGGGCAGAAGTAGACAAGGCCTTTAGAATGGTTCTGTTAAATCTTTCTACTTGACCATTAGCGCGAGGAGTAGAGACTGCATTTTGAATGTGTTTTATGCCATAGGATGACGTGAACTCCTGAAACGTTTTACTCGTGAAACTCGTACCTTTATCAGTGATGAGTCGAGTAGGCACCCCAAAGTAGCTGATATGCTCTTTTAGGACTTTTATTGTTGTCGTGGACTTTGTGTTTCTTACCGGAGTAATGTTGGCATACTTAGTAAACCCATCCACAATCACTAGCAAATAAGTATTCCCCTTTGTACTCTTGATAAAAGGACCTAAATGATCAGCATGAATTGTGTGGAATGGGATACCGACCTTTTCTATTGGATGAAGCTCTCCCTCCCGTTTTCCACCAGGTGTCTTATGATGAGCGCATTCTAAACAGGATGCGACGTACTTCTTTATAAAGCGACGCATTTTGGCAAACCAATAATGCTTTTGGATTCGCTGAAGGGTTTTGTCAAAGCCGCAGTGTCCTACGTCATCGTGGTTTTTTTGTACTATTTGCCATCGAACCCCCTTTGGTACTAACCATTTTAGTTCCTCACCTACTTTGCGGTATACTCTGTCATTTTTCAGAGTATAGTTTTTACAAACGTCAATCATTTCATCAGAGGTGGGGTCACGAAGAATCTCCTTTATTTTCTTTACTTCTTCGTCAGCACATTGCACGGTGGTAATCCAGTCTTGTTCAACATTTTCGACCGCAAGTACATCAAGAACATGGGATGCAGGTTCACCCTCGTCGATCGGGTTGCGGCTCAACGCATCGGCGTGAGCCATTCGCGGACCTGGTCGGTATTCAATAGAGCAGTCATATTCTTGAAGTTGGACCCACCACCGGGCAATTCGGGGAACTATATCACGTTTCGTTAAGGCAAATCTGAGAGCACTACAGTCAGTAAATATTTTAAATGGGACACCAATCAGATAAACTCTAAACCGATTCAGAGACGCAATCACTGCAAGAGTTTCCAACTCGTAAGAGTGGAGCTTACGTTCGTCGTTTGTCGTTTTGCGGCTGAAATAGGAGACAAGTTGAAATATGCCATTTGCATTAGACTGAAGAAGGATACCCGCTACACCATCTTTGCTTGCATCAGTATGTAATTGGCTATCTGCTTTTGGGTCGTACAGTGCTAGTAAAGGGCGCTGTGTCAATAGTGTTTTTACCTCTTCAAATGCACGCTGCTGTGTGTTTGTCCATATCCACGATGTGCCTTTTTTCAAAAGATTGGTCAGCGGTGAAGTAATAAGCGAATAACCCTTGACAAATCGACGAAAAAAACCAGACAAACCTAGAAACTGCCTTAATTCATGCTGGTTTCGTGGTGCCGGAAATTTAGAAACTGCATCAGTCTTCCTGGAACCTGGTCGGATCCCTTCGGCACTTACCTCAAATCCAAGAAAATCTATTCTGTTTTGGAAGAAATTACACTTGTTTAATTTCAATTCAATGTAAGGCCTCCGTCCCGTAACAATTTCAAAACTTCTTCCAGCCTTTGCAGCCCTTCATTGACATCTTTAGCGGGAATCAAGATATCATCCATGTATACGATGGCGTACTTGATTTTGGCTTCCGACAATATCTAGTTGATAGTTCTTTGGAACACCGAGGGTGCATTTACAAGGCCAAACGGCATTCGGTTATATTCAAATTGACCGTCGGGGGTTACAAAGGCAGTCTTGTGTTTTGATTCTTCAGAGAGGGGTATCTGGTAATACCCGGAAGCTAAATCCAAAGATGTAAACAGGGTGTTACCAGATAGCTGGTCCAGTTGGTCCTCGACTCTAGGGAGTGGGTAATGGTCCTTTTTGGTTTTTCGATTTAAAGCTCTATAGTCTATACATAGACGCCTTTCGCCATTTTTTTTTAACTAGAACAATAGGGCTTGCATAAGGCGACGAGGACTCCCTTACGATTCCATGATCTAACATTTCTTGTACCATGTTTCTCACCAACATCCTTTCTGCGTACGACATTCGATAAGGGCGGTACACTACTGGTACGGAATTTTCGAGCTCGATCACCATTTCAGTGACATTAGTGAAGCCAAGATCAATTAGACCTTTAGAGAAGCAGTCACCATACTTCGTCAGTAGTTGTTGTAATCTCGAACGTTCGTCATTGGTTAGGTTTTCACCACTGTTGATTGCATCGTCTGCCTCCTTCTCATTGAACACCACACTGCAGCTGTCTAGAACAGAGTTATCAGCTTGTTTGAAAAGAGCACGCGTCATCAGAAAATCTTTCTCAATTGCGATGGTCTCCGAGGAAGCATTGAATACCAAAAGAGTGCTCTGACCGTTCTTGATATCGTATTGTCCAGAGAGAAAGTAATATTCTTTACCTTCGGAACCTCGTAGCGAACCGTTAACATGCACGGTTCCTGTAATTGGTGATTCCGATAAAACTGCAATTGGGGTCAGTGTACCTTTGGGTAAGTTGAAATGTTTGGAAACTTTTAGACTGACCTTCTGGTTCGATATTCTTTCAAATATCAATTGTGTTGGGGTTTTCGTAATGACAATATCTGGTTTTTCAGTGAATGAGTGACCCAGTAAAATGGGTTGGTGTATGACATTATCTTCAACAGCATATAAATTTATTAAATCTTTTATACCTTGGACCTCAACTGCACAGGTAACTATACCTATTGGAGCAACTAAATTCACTCCTATACCACGCAAGATAGGCAGGTTTTCTGAATCGATGACTTCAAGGCAGAGTTCTTTTGCTGTGCTAATTCTAATTAGTGAGCATTGACTGCCTAAATCCACGTGACATTTGACAGCTGTTTCGTTAATTTTGATGTCAAAAATGTATTTATCATTAGAGTCAACGTCATCGATGCTCAATTTTGCTACCCTCTTCTCATTTTTGATGGTAGCCTGCTGCTCTTTACTCTGCTCCGGGCCTTTGTTCGCTTTTTTTTTGAAGCAATTTTCTACTAAATGACCCAGTTTTTCACAATAAGTACATTTCACTAGAGGTTTGCTGCATTTATAAAATCGGTGACCTGTTTCGTTACAGTTATGACATTTTATATCAATGTTGCTTGGATTTGTCTTTGTGGTGCTGGGTTGAGTTGAGGAACCTGGTTGTCTCCGTTCATTACGGAAACGGCGATATGAATCCGAGGAATAATCCCTATTCCTACCTACTTTAACTGATCTAAAATATTCTAGTACTTGTTCAGGTTCAGAAAATCGGGCTGCTTGAGCACCTACTTTTACCGCCCTTCCCTCGACACCATTGAGGATACAGACTACTGCGTCTTTACCGTAAATCCTGCACCTATTCAGCAGATTGACCTTTACATAATAATAGTGCTCCAAAGACTCTCCGTACCGAACCCTTTTAGAAAGCATATCCGTCAGAAGCTCAGAGTAATCCTCACGACAAGGAAATGATTCGATTAGCTTCTTTTTCCATTCCGTCCAAGTAAACAAAACGGATGACAGGCCCTGGTACCAGGTTTTTGCCACACCTTTTAATTTTTGTAGAGCATAATGAATCGTTTCCCTGTCACTCCACCCGTAAATTGAAGCACATTCTTCCACCTTAACCAACCAAGTTAAAACTGTTTGCTCCTTTGACATAGGGTCAAATTCAGGAACGACGTTCGTATTAAATGTAATTTTTTGTTTATCTGAGCTTCCAACGCGATCCAAGAAACTTATCTAAAACATCAGAATCACGATCTAGTGACACATTTAGTCGTTTATTGGGAGTAAAATGCTGATTCCCCTGTTCCGATGAACTGCGTCGTCTCTTGTAGCAACTCTGAGGATTTTCTGTATATTGGTGCCCTCGCATATCTAGCTCTGGGTGTCTGTTCCTTGATCTAGACAGTCTTTGTCGTTTAGCCGGAGAATTTGGCTCCTCATAAATTTCTAACGAAGGACTTCGCTGTCTTCTAGCATTATTCATGCGTTGTTCGCTGATGTTACGTTCAAATGATTGACGTGAGTGACTAACTCTGGATTCTGACTCATCAAAAACACAACCGAGTTGCGTAAAATTGTTCACCCTGGCCCTGTGACCCGGGCACTCCTGGGTCAAAAAATGTATCACGGCTCCAGCCCTGTGACCTGGGCGCTTCAGAGACTGAAAAAGAGTCACGACTCCGGCCCTGTGACCTGGGCGCTCCTGAGTCAAAACAAGACTCGAGATTTCGGCCCTGTGACCTGGGCGCTCCAGAGTCAAAACGAGACTCACAACTTCGGCCCTGTGACCTGGGCGCTCCTGAGTCTAAAAGGATGGATTCATACCCTTGTCCTGGTCGCGACCTCGTCGATCCTGGATTGTGATGGGTAGAGCCATTAAGAATCGGTGACCTGTCATCCCTTGGGTCATCAAGTGGCTCATCACCCCGATCAAGGGATCTGGGTGCACCTGGGTCGTCTTCCTCTATTATCTGAAACTTTTCAAAACTTATTTAAGAATTTCACCTGGATAAGCAGAAGATCCGAATTTACAAAAAAAAAGAGAAAAAAAAAGAAAAAAAAATCCAAATTTAAAATTAAAATCAAAAATTAAAAATTAAATCCAAAATTAAAATCCAAAATTAAAATCCAAAATTAAAATCCAAAATTAAAATCCAAAATTAAAATACAAAATTAAAATCCAAAATGACATACAAAAAAATGTCATACAAAAAAATGTCATGTCAAAAAATAAACAATGTCCAAACTGGACGGACATCTAGTCGAACAGTCCGCCCCGAATCGTGCCAGTCGCAAAGGTGCCCATGACACTAGCCGCGTTGCCGCGTTGGATGGCAATGGACAACCTTTGCGCCAGGTAGGATCCGGAGCGAGCATCGTACCCTCTCTCTCGAAGCCGACGACCGACTTCCTTTACAAAGGCAATGGCCTCCGACCCCCAGCAACCCGTCGTCTCAAACGCTAGCGGGAGAAAGTTATAGTTAGCGTCTAAAACAGCGTATTTTTCACGCTTTCTACTAGCCGCATTTTCAGCGGCAGCCCTGGCAACCCTCACCGTGCGGCCAAGATGTGATGCAGCAAAAGTGCTGACGCACGTGGCGTCCCACAGTAGGCACTTTCCACGCTGCCACGGTACCAGCGTCAGGCCGTCGGGTCTCTTGCCGTCAGAACGACTAAGACCCGGCGGTTCCAACATACAGGGTACGTCGGCTGAAATCAGGGCCCTTCGGACTATGTCATTCAGGGCGTGGTGACGAGGGAATCTCTCCGAGCACCGACAGCAGCTCAACGCGTGATGGCCATTGGCTTCCACCATGGAGCCGCAGATGCATTGATGTGGTTGACAAACATCGCAGCCCAGGCGGAGAGCCACAGCCACACGAATAGAGCTACTGTCGAGCAGCGTACCTATATATGGTGAAGGCAAAGCCTGCAACCACGCCCCAGACTCAGCCTTTGACACCGCCCTTAGTCTAGCTAGGTCTGCCCCGGCAGCCGCACCCATGAGTCGGTCGAGAGTATCTTTGGAACCCACGTCATCCCAGGCTCGCTGTATGTCTGGGTTCTCGGGCACGGACGCAGTCGGGAAGAGAGCTGTCCACCTCGTCAACGCGTCGGCTGCAAAAGGAATACTGGCCCTGCCTCCATTGGAAGATAAAATGTCAGAGACAAGACCAGCAACCCCATGCGCCGAAGCTAGAAAAGCCGGCAAACTCACGTCCCGCACACGCCGCACACCCAAACCCCCATGCCTAATTGGAAGGGACGCCTGGCTCCACTGGGCCTCATTTAGGGAAACATTTAATATAGTTTCAACCGTTAGTTTTAAAGCGTCATCGAAAAAAGACACCTCATCAGGACACAGCCAGGTCGGGGTAGTCCTCAAGAGGTACATTATCTTGGGCACTGCAAAACACATTCTCAACAAAGCCAGGGCAACATGCGCAATCCAAAATGAAAATCCATATTCAAAATCCAAATTCAAAATCCAAATTCAAAATCTAAATTCAAAATCCAAAATTAAAATCCAAAATTAAAATCCAAAATTAAAATCCAAAATTAAAATCCAAAATTAAAATACAAAATTAAAATACAAAATAAAAATCCAAAATGAAAATCCATATTCAAAATCCAAATTCAAAATCTAAATTCAAAATCCAAATTCAAAATCCAAATCCAAATTCAAAATCCAAATTTAAAATCCAAATAAAGATCCAAAATGAAAATGCAAAATAAAAATACAAAATAGTAATCCAAAATGAAAATCAAAACGAGAATAATAAAAAAAACACTAAAACAAAAAAAATAATCCAAAGGTAAAATCCATTTGTGCAATATGAAAAATTTAGGTTAAAATAAAAAAAACAATTAAAATCCAAAAGGGTGAATAAACAAAAGAAAAAAAAAGTCAATCAAAATTCTTAAATAAAATCCAGTGAAAAAAAAAAAATTAAACTTAAGATGTTTCCTTCACAAAACAAATATCCAGATAGAACTAAAAATTTCAAAAATAAAAACTAATCAAAATGTTCTTTATTCATTGTAGGATATTAAAAATAATGACTTCAGTTATATTTCTGTCGCTTCACAAACAATGTGGAAAAAAAAAGAAGTGAAAAAAAATAAAAAACCCACGACAATTCGGTCTTCTTATTTGATCTTAAGCTTTAAATGGAATTCGTATGCGTCAGCTTCATCTGATTTTTGTCTACATTTTATCGTATAGCAGATAATTGCAAACTAACAAAAAATTACTACGGATCCCTAAAAAAATGGCTTGCTGAATTCCAACTTTGAATTTTATTGCTAATCCAGCTTTATACGAGTATATTATAGATTGCATTTTCGCCCCCGAGTACGGGTAATAAAGAGCGTGCTAGCATAATGTCTGCCCCAGCGCGCGAATAATAATAAAAAAAAAATTGCCACGTGGTAATCGAATTAAGATGAAAATTAAACTACCACACTAGTATAAAAATTACAAATTATATTTAAGCAATGTCCTAAATAGAGTGGAACTTGATTTCTTTATCGTAGGAACAAGAAATAAAAGTAGAAAGAATAGAAAATACTTACGTAAGTAGGCGTGGCGCGAGAATCAATATAATTCTCGGTAATCCCTCTTCTGAACTATTGGGCAAGTTCAAGAAGTGAAACTCGTTGTATTCTTCAGCAATTATTTTATTTGTCGTAATGCTAGTAGGTAACACTTGTATTTAGAGAACTTTTCGTATTGCACGCTAACCACCAACTAACTGCGAGACTGCTGCTTTTTCCCTTGCTACTAACATGGAGCTCACTTCACGCCGGCCGGCGCTCGACCAATCACGTTGCTAAACACCCGTGCTGAACACCAACCAATAAGAAAAAGGAATCCATCTTAAGCTCACTTCGTGTTGGTTGGTGTTCGACCTATCACGTAGCTGGGCGCCGGCCAACAGGAAAAGAGGTTCATCTTAGTTCTCAATATTATTACTTTTAATTTAACCTTATTTATTATAACATTTAATGTTTACAATTACAAAAGAACAATTTAGTTTATCAATTATTAATACAGGTTTAGCAGTTAACAACAGATAATTGTAGGGTTGGGTGAAATTGAGTAATACCAAACAAACTGAAATGATAACCACACCCTTGACAATTGTAAATTAAACTTAACTATTTATGTACACATTACTACCACATAATACAAATACTAGAAGAAGGCTTACATTATGCAGTATAGTTTAGATCTAAGGCCTACAAATTCTATTAAAAGTTGACCTCCTAATTCATCTTTGAATAAACCTGGCACTTTTTTATTCTGCTGAGGAATATTATAGATATTATTTCCTATATAGTTACTTGTATCAAAATATTGAAGGAAATTAAGTTTCATATCTCTGTACACATCATAAGTGTTTATGGAATACAACAAACTATCGGTATCAGTATAGCAAAGTTTTAGTTTGGAACCGTAAAAAGGTTTCATCACAGAGTAATGAAAGTCATACATATGACTTTTAGATATTTCAAGGACTGAAAATCCTATATAAATTGGTTTATCAAGAGTTATAATTTCTGGTTTTAATTGGATAGCAACGAAGTTTTCTGAGAAAATTGTGGAGCTATGATAATTGGGCCTGGCAATGAGTTGTTCTGCTGTAAAATGTTTTTTTGTTTTGTTACTAGTATCAGTCCACTGATTTACTAATTTAACATTCAATCGTTTTTCCGTATCCTCTAAAGTTTTACCAAAAATGCTATTATTTAGCAATTTAAAAAAATCTTGTTCGAATTGAGACTTTGCTTTTTTTCGTAATTCAGTATTTAAGTCAATGTATTGTTTTCAATACGGACTTTGACTGAATTTTATCGCTCGATGAATTTTCTTCAATTTCATTCCATGTTTCAAACAGGTTTTCAAATGAATGTAATGTATGACATACATTGTACTTATCGTACAAGTTTGGAATTAATTTAGAATTTTTTGAACCCGGAGGAATAAACTTTTGAGGGCAGAAGGGTAAGTCGTTATGAATGTTATGTAATTTTTCAGGGTACTCTAAGTCTACTTCAAAAATGTATCCTGTGTCACTTTCATCAGAAATATTAAGAATGTCTGTACTTGTTAGTTCTATATTTTGTATTAATACATAAAGTTAGAATATGGCAAGTAACAGCACATTGCGAAACCGTATAAATTATTGCAATCAATGTATAATAAATAATTATCATCAGCAGAGGAGTCGTAGTCGGATAAATAATGATTATTAGCACGAGCGTATCTAGTAGAACACAAACAAACTCCCCCACGAATACCGCTTTGAATCATCCGAATCATTTCTAAGTCTTCTATTAACCCCAATTTTACCCCCGTTTTAAGTAACATACTATCGAAACTTAAAGAGGGGGCTGAAACATAAAACACGGGATCCAATCTATAATTTTGTTTGCAAGTGTACCTAAACTTTTCGAAAACATCACAAAGAAGTAAAACATCTGACTTTAAATATAAATCAGTATACTCGCCAAGATTTTGAAGATTAAAAGTTTGCCAAACACAGAGAGCATGTGCGTAATCAGCTTCTGAAACAGTCTCATTACTCATACTACTAAAGAAAAGATCACGAGGGGGCAGTTCAACTTCCTCGTATCGAGTCCAGGCACACATATATTCATATGGATAAATGCCTTTCCTTGTTAATAGCTCAAAATGGTTTCTGTTCGGAAAAAAGCGTGACAAGTGAAAAAAATCTTCTTTATTTAAACTCTCTGCTACTTTTTCTAAACTTGTGCCTAAAAATCTAAAAGAATCTACAAAACGAATCGGCATATATTCATTTTTTTTATTACCTATGGGAATAAATTTTGTGAAAGAAATGTAACTCTCTTTGGTTTTTGCTATTACATTGATATTACCAGGAGTTTCACCAAGTTCCCGAATAAACAAATGACTGTCATAACCTGAAAGGTTGTGGAAAAATACAGGTAAAAATTTTGGAAGTTTAAACTGAATATTACAATAAGAATGTGCAGCGCCGCGATAGCAACCAGTTAAGTGGCAGTGATCTCGAACTTTATCGTCAAAAAGCAATTTATTACATAGGTAACAGTTTTTGGATGACAAAAAGTCATGCTGCTCTTTTTCAGTCATTGGTAACATTTTAATCTCATTTTGCAGTATCTTATGCACTCGCACTGCGTCGGTCTTTAGATTATCTAAGAACACTTGAACACAGTCAGGTCCACGATATGAAACATAACGATTCAAAGAGGAATCATAAGAGCAAACTAGATAGTAGCCAAATGCTGCTGGTATATGCTTTTGGATATTTTCGGTACAGTTAGAGGTTTCTTCATCTGTGTGTTGTTGTAACAGAGACTCAAAATCTGCGTAAATAACTAAAGGCATGTTCTGCATCCGCTCAAAATGCTTAAATTGGATTAAACAACCACTTTTAGGCAGAACTGTTTTGACTCCACCACAAATATGACTTGAAAGTTTACTTTTGTTAGCAAAGAACACCATGCAATCATCACAAAAAAAGATTTGTCCATGATGTTTTGTAACTTGATTCCTCATAAGCCTACTCAAATTGGTAATTAAACAATAATGTGAACGTAAACCATTCTCATAAAGCAATAAATTTATATGATGCTTTCTTTTGTGAATTGATTTATACCACGGGCCTACTATGGTAGTTTTATTTTTAGACCGTAAACATTAACGCTTATGCTTGGATTATTTTTTTCAAAAACTTTAATATCTGAAAGGTTTACTGGAAAAGTCATGTCTTTCGTATTAAGAATGTTCTCGAAGTGAGGATAAGACGAAATTCTATGTTTATTATTTTTAGTTGGAAATAAAGCAGCCATAATACACCATAAGAAACAAAAGTTATCTCTGATTTTATATATTTTGGAAGTTCCATGAAACCTGATGCTCTCAATGGATTGTATTTGTTAATATTAATTTCCAAATATAAATTTCCTAAAAAACACCACCCACTTTCTCTTTCCTCAAATTCATCAACTTTAGTTGTGATCAAACTCACAACTTTATTATACAATTCATTGAAATCATATTGTTTCTGAATCACCCAGTTCCCGCTAGAAAATGATTTAATATCTCGTCTATCATCTGAAGGTAAAGAAAACTCTGCGAACAATTCAAAGTTAACTTTGATGCTATCAAACGCTTCACCGCGCCTCGACAAGTTGTTTGGCGGGTTTACGCAGGGAGCGCAAAAAAACCTCAGGTGGGCACTGGGTATGCGTTGCCTCGTCACTTGTGCCTCTCACTCTATATGAGGCGATGCGGCTTCGAAATGCACTACTGACTTTTTCAATACCATCACATTCTTTGACTGCATTGTTATCTTTATGTACCTTACTTCGCAAATGAGAAGAAAAGGCTTTGCTTTTAATTGACATATCACATACTGTGCAATATATAGATTTATTTGCCATTATTATCAACTAAAAAAATCAATGTTATTTTAAAAAAGTTAAGAGGAACTCAAGATTCAGATTAAGATATGTTTTAAACTGAAGGTTGCTGGAAGTAGGTTAACCTATCGACTCTTTCATAAGGTAAAAAACTTGAAACTAAATTTTTATAAATCTTTATAAAATTTATTGAATTTTTTTATGAAATTATTATTAAAATTTAATTCAATTTTTAGCTCGATGCAAGGACCAATTCCGTGAAGAAGGATGATTACTTTTTGAGTTCTTTATCCGCGAAAAACCAACCTTCTTCACGGAATTGGTCTTTGCATCGAGCTAAAAATTGTCTTAAAATATACAACTCATTTGCGTCGTGGTGTGTTTGGAAAGCGAGGTGAAGAGAGGCCTTTTCGTAACGTTTCCGGGGGACAATATTTTTAATGTCCGCCACGTTGTAGAGTTTTAGATCAATAAATATATCTCCAGCGAGCTGCGCGGTGCGTCGTACTACCCCGTCCGCTACGCGCTTAGCGTAGCTCGACCGCAGCCCGTTGTCGCGGTTGCGGTACCTCTCCTCGTCCTCGCTTTCACTGTCCAAAAGACGCCACGTTTCGGCGTGTTTTCTAGACGCTGCTGCTGAAGCCGTCGGTTTCTTCTTCGGCGCTGTCTTTTTCTTATTTCTGAAAAGAAATTAAAAATATTAATCTGCAGTCTGCTTGATTTATGTAAGCGCGATTGGTTTTCATTTAAGTAGTACGATAGTTTCTATACGTTGGGAAAAACGCTATAAAAGTTATGTTAATAATCAGTCTTACAAATAGATAATAAATAAATCATGTCTAAAACTTTTTTCTAAACAAACAGAACATAATGCTCAAAATATATTTATTTACCTGACTAATGAAGAGACCCCGGGAGCGCCGTCGTCGTCGGACTCGACGGCGGCAGCAGCGGCAGTGCGGCTCTTCGGTGGCGCCTTTGGCTCCTTGCGTCTTCTGAAAATAAATTGATTCCAAATTAAATAACATTTCCCTTTCTAAATACATGAAAAAGTTTGAGTAATTTTAAATACAATAACAATATATTTACCTTTCGATTTCCTCGTCAGAGTCGTTAACACGCTGACGTTTTGAAGGCGCCAACTTGGGCTCCCTTCCTTTAGTTCTGTAAGTAAATAGTTAATGATTAGTTACATAAAATCGATGTTTGGATTCTAATAAAATACATCTAAAAATAATAACATTTAAATACTACCTTTCTTCTTCGTCGTAAGACTCCAAGCCGCCACAGCGTTTGGGAGGAGCTGCAGCCTTCCTTGCAGGCTCCCTAGGCTCTCTTCTTTTTGTTCTGTAAATAAAAATAATAATTAGCTAATTAATCTAATTCAAAAAACTAATAAACCATAACCGAGATAAAATATTCGCAAGTTTAAAATATACTCACTTGGCTAATATCGCTTCGTCCTCCGACAAGAAGGACGACGTCGCTGGCTGCTTCTTCTTGTTGGCTGCGGTGGCGGCAGCGTTGGAGTTCCTAGCGGCGGCGTTGTAGTACTCGCTGTCAGACCTGAAATATATCCAAGTAACTTTTTAGTAATCAGTTCTAAATAAAACCATATAATATGATGTCAACAAGACAAAACAAACTTACGAACATTATAGTGATTGCTTGGATGCGCGTGTTGAAAACTGTTGGTGCTAGAGCGGCGAAGAGCGGCGGAGAGCGGCGGGGTGCGGGTGCGGGGTGCGGGGAGCAACACAAGGCACTTGGATGACGAGTCGAATCCAAATAGTTATTGCTTATTGATTTAATGCGCCTTATAAATAGACTATAATGCTGATTAAGCTTTTTTTAAAATTACGAAAATTTTGGAATGGCTATGTTGCCATTTTTGTGACAAACAAAATTGTTGATTACTTTGCATTATTACAACAGTGCAAAAAACTTCGACACATCCTTTCATTGCGAAAATCAGAAATCAGCAATATTTCAGCGGTCAGCTTGTAGGCTCTCTTGCAATATTAATTTATCAGCAAAGACGTGTGTACACACGCACACACACAATCTTGTTTCGCTGTGTTAACACTGTGTGACGCACGAACATGCGCGCGTGATGCGTTGTGCTTACGTTTCGGTTAACGTTTGCGTTTTCACACTAGTACAACTAAGTAGCACATTGACATTTCGCTGCATAGCATAGGTAACCAGAGTATTGCGAAAAAAAGACTTTGGACTTGCACATGTTCTCAAACTTAAGCATCTTAAATAAGTATTGTACACAATAGGAGTGCGGGTGAAACGTATGGCGCGCTATACCATTGGGCCACATTCCTGTTTTGTTGCGTACCTACATTAAGTTTCGTGCTTTGCTTCGGAAGTAACTGTTATATGTGTCATGTCAGAGGTCTTTTGAGCTTGAATTACCCTGATACCTACTATGGTTTGTCAAATAGGACATTTCGAAATCGCAACTTTTTCATACCTACTGATAATCCAACCTTAATATATAATTACTAAAAAGCAGAACACTTTTATTTCATATAGAGAACTCGCTCAGTTTGCATGTGTTCAGACAGAAATGGTGCAAACAAGAGCACAAGTGAAAGCGATAAAAGAAAGACATGAAGAATATCGAGTAAGTTAAATATTTTTATTTTTTAGTGATTAAAATATTTGTTTATTACTTAATGCTTAAAATTATTTTTATTCGTAGAAACTCAAACTGCGAAGGAGTGAACGAATCCGAAGGGTCATAACAAGTAAAAGACTTTTGGCTATGAATTGTTTCTATTGGTTTGGAGATACTACGTGGTGGCCAACTCCGCACAGAAGCAAATTTGATAAGCCGTCTCCAGATCCAGACAATAGCACACTAAAATACTCTAGATTAATAAGATAATGTTAATGATAACCCTAATGTTGAACTTAAATATTAATATCTAAATCTAAAATTAAATAAATATTAATTTAAATCTTATAATGTTTTTTATTTCCCAACATTGATAGTATATAAGATACCACACATTTACAGAATCGTTTCCTAAACAGACTATGAAGTTCTACCTGCCATTTTAATATAAAAGAAGTACAATATATTACACCTAAACTAATGTCTAAATTACTTCTTTAGTGAATATAAAACATGATTTGTCCTAAGTTTGAGAACCTCTGACTTTATTGAAACCCATTCATATTGTTCGACTCGTTGACTAAGACGCATGTACGAACGCAGGGAAGCTCCGACTTATTTAGATACTTGATACTGACAAATTGGGTCAATATATGTATTAGATTAGCTGAAAGAATGCCTAAATAAGTAAGGTGTTTTGGTTGGAAGTTTCCTTGCATAGTACAGCTTCTTGTTTTAAAATGTAAAAAAGCCAGCGCGTTTGGATACTTGTACTGACCGTCGATGTGGTCAGTAAAGTATGCGCTGTAAGAAGCCCAAATGTGTAAAATAGACCTGGTTATCCAATCCGAACACTAAACAAACAAGTGAAATTTTTAAGTGAAAGTGAATTGAATAATTTTATGTGCTTGTTGTTTGTGCATCACTGCGTCGGTAAGAGAACCAGCACTTGTTTGGATACTCGTACTGGCTGTCGATGTGGTCAGTAGGGTATTAGCTAAAAGTTGCCCAAATGAGTCAAAAGAGCTGGTTGCCCAATCCGAACACTAAATAAACGAGTGGAGATTTTAAGTGAAGCGAATAATTATAAATCTCTGTGGCGGTAAGAGAACCAGCACTTATTTGGATACTCGTACTGGCCGTCGATGTGGTCAGTAGGGTATTAGCTAAAAGTTGCCCAAATGAGTCAAAAGGAGCTGGTTGCCCAATCCGAACACTAAATAAACGAGTGGAGATTTTAAGTGAAGCGAATAATTATAAATCTCTGTGGCGGTAGGAGAACCAGCACTTATTTGGATACTCGTACTGGCTGTCGATGTGGTCAGTAGAGTATAAGCTAAAGTTGGCCCAATGAGTAAAATGGAGCTGGTTGCCCAATCCTTTCATCTCGTTCGAGTGGCAGACGAAGTCCTGGACACCTCGTACATCTCACGACGAACCGTAAAGAGCGAGCAGGAGGAAGTGAAGAAAGCTCATGAAGGAGTCAATCCTTTCATCGAGTTCGAGTAGCAGACGAAGACCTGAACACCTCGTACAGCTGACGATGCACCATAAAGAGCGAGCATTAGGAAGTGGAGACAGCTCATGAAGATCCTATATACCAGCGGTAAGTAGAGCATGCTTATCTAAAATGACTTTGGGAATTGTAAATCACCATTTTCGGCAATAAGCGAGTGCGGCGAGATTTTGGCGGAAAATGGTGAAGTTCAATTCCACAGAAACAGAGAATATAAATTATTACTTCGACGATAATCAACATATGGTAATAATTTATGAGTCATTGTCACTAGCGACGGAAGTTCTACCACAGATTAAAAGGTTTGCAGGGATATACCTAAGACCCTGTATAAGTAAACCTGCTTGGTTACAACTATATAACAAAAACAGTTCAAAATTATTATTATTATCAGTCCCAGTGTTGCATGGCGCAATAAATTCAACGCTCCCTAAAAATGGCAACACAAGGTTTACAGCAGATGCCAGTGAATGAGATGGGGAGCGGAGCCCGTTATTAGGATATTATAAGATTTCACTGACTTAGGCCTCTTCTGGGCAAGCTCGTTCCATCGTCGACCTCATCTCTGTCCTCAGGGCTAGATCGAGATCAAGTAAAAAAAAACTTCTGAACCTAACCTCTACTCCAGACATAGGTACTCGTACAATGAGGTACATCCTTGTATGATCGTTATGTATGTGTATTCCTACATTTAGTGTAGGCAACGAAGCAGTTGACCCCAACATAATTCTCTCACGCAGATTTTATTTGACAGGATGATAAAGTATCACGAATTAAAAGTAAATTCAAAATATCCAAAAAAAAAATCAACAAAAAAAATTTTTCGTACATTTTTATAATTTTTGTATGGAAGTATAAAAAAAAACAAATTTTTTATAGAAGGTTTGTCATATAGTGCAATACCCCAGCAAAGTTTCATCGACTGAGGATTTAATGCGGGGGTCTTCCTTCATACAACGATCCGCTTCGTTGCCTAGACTAATAAATTCATGCAATGTAGGTTGCCAAGACTAACAACATAACACTTTTCATTTCACTTATAAAATCCTAGAAATTAAGACTTCAGAAAGAAATCTTAACGTTTAATCAATCTTGAGCAAGTCAATGTCGTATTTCAGGTAGTCAAAATTACTTATAAGCTCTTAATTTTTTTGGAAATGAAAAATGTGTTAATCTTGTGAAAAAAATGTTGTTAATCTTGCAACTTGCACTTGGAATTACAACAAATTGAGGTGTTTATTTCAAAAAATGCCCCATGGACCTAATTCATCATTATTTTAACTGGATAAAAACATGATATTTCGTTAAAAATACGCTCAGTAATATTTTTTATGTTTAAATATAATAATGGTTCTACATTCTCATTAATGGTTCTTCATTAAGTAAATAATATATAAAGAAAAAATTTACAGGATATTTTATTTTATTTTGAAATTCAATATTTTTGAGAGATTGTTTATTAAAAATCCTTATTTAGTGATCAAACAGATTTTAGATGAACAAATAAAATTATAAGCCGATTGTAGTAGTATGCACCTCTCTGGTTCAAACTCGCCAGCAAGCCCATGCTGTAACTCAAAAAGTACTGCACGTAGAATGCTGAACGATATACCAATAGAGAGTGCATATTTGATGCAATAAGCACCAATAAAAATGAGTCCCTAGGTCTTATGGTTTCGGTGCTAGAAACAAAAATCATTTTCCCGCTGAAAATTTGGAAGGCATGATGTGAAGTGCAACGTTGCCGTTCTGTGCACTTCTACATGTTGCGGTTAGAGGATTCAAAAATCAATCTTGTGTCCTTATAGTTAAGAGGTACTGTAGACGCACGTGTAGATTATTTGTAATTTGAGAATAGTTCGGGAGACGGTGTACTTAGTAAAAGACTGATTGGTTAACAAGAAGTTTTTATTTATTTGTGGACAACATGTGAAGAACAAAATAGATAATATGTATTTTGGCTCAAGTATTTATTTAATAAATCAGTTTTCTTAACTTATTAATTACAGGACAATTTAAGAATACTTTAAAAATTTTAGTTTGTTACTGAGACCATTAAACCTACATCTCCTCCTAGAATACAGTTGTCACGGTTGCTAAAAAGAGATTGAGGCATCAGTTAGTCTTCACGTGAGCTAAAATACATATTATCTCTTTCGTTCTTAACATGTTATCCACAAATAAATAAAAACTTCTTGTTAACCAATCAGTCTTTTACTAAGTACACCAAAGAGATTTGAACCTCGCCACGCTCGGTCATAGAGGGATCCGAAAAGTGTCGGCTATAGCTTGGCTTTTTACTCATGTTAAGAGTCATATTAGAAAAAAAGAGATAAACATGTTTATGATTATCTACTTTCAAACGTCGCTGTAACGCTTTTTGACCAGCTAGAGATGTGCAGGTCTTCGATATGACGAGTGCGATAATGTAGTATTTCCACTTTTTTAAAACGATAGTATTAACATACCCACATTAAATATTGACGAGGCTTTGAGCAGATGTTAGACGCTCATGATGAATTCAAAATTTTGTGACTTAAAAAAATCATCTTAAATTCGAATGTTTTGTATTCACAATAATGATCTTTGAAGAGAAATCAAATGAATAGAACCAACATTTGTCGTTGCAATTATGTTTATAAAAGCGCACCCCGAACAATTCATACATCAAGCGCGAAACCACAAATCGTCAGAATTTGAAAATGACAGAGACTTACGCACGTCCACGCAGTACAACTAGGCTCGATAAAGAACCCGGCAATCGTGCGGGCGCGGGTCGCGTATGGTAAAGGAGTCTATTCCAAGGGGTGCGTAGAGTGTCTTTTTCGCATTTCTGTATTTATAGTTAATACTAGCTGTTGCCCGCGGCTTCGCTCGCGTGGATTTCGTATTTATGTTGTTACCGGTCTTCCGAAGCAATGAGATAATTTCCCGTCATTTCGGGGTTATTTTAAACTAAGGAAAAACAGGACTAACCCTGCGCAAATCAATGAGTATAATTCAAGATCCAGCTGAATTTTATATAATAGATGATCAAACGAACTCCAGGAGTGAAGTTCGATCGTTATTATATGAGTCGCTTCATTCGAAGATATAGTTTGTTTACATGTAGTACTCCTCAATTCGCCAGGCAGACGATGCACGCATTTAAGAGTAATTCATTTGATTCTCTTATTTAAAACGATTTCCGTCCGTGTTCACTTCACCACTGTAGCTGACATTCGCTTCATTTTTTAGAGTCTGTACCTATGAACCTTTAAACAAAACTTTGCATTTGGGTGGAAACCACAACTTGTGTCACAGTGTTTGGTTTTTTGGGAGGGAGGGTTGTTATATTATTATATCTTCGAATGAAGCGACTCATATAATAACGATCGAACTTCACTCCTGGAGTTCGTTTGATGATCTATTATATTTCGTCGCTTCATTCGAAGATATAGTTTGTTTACATGTAGATGTTTAGAGAACAAAATTTTGTTTGGTTACTGTGAAACAACTGTATAACTACTATACAAGATGTTCTAGTTTAACTATCTAAGCCAACGAATTACAAATAGTAATTCGTTGAAAAAATCTGTAATTTGCTGATCCAAGCAGATAATAAATAACCTTTGATTTATCCCAAAAGCAAGTATGCAACAAAAATCAACTTATATAATAAGTTACTCATTCAATACAACTGATATTACAAAATCATCTACCTACTGGTCTAATATATCAAACTAATAAAAGTGCTAGACGTGCTGGTCCAGCCAGCTGTTTTCACGAGTCGAGGCTGAGAGAGTTGCAATTTTGCAAAGCGGGGAAGATGCATGTGTCGACAAGTCTGCTCTCAGATAGTGTTTCTGGTAAATCAACCAGCTTATAAATCACAGCTGCTTAAGCTGATTAACGTGGATGTTAATTGATATTTGCAATTTTCCTAAATTGGCAGTTCTTGATTTTATTTTTTGAACAAAAATATGGACAGAACACGAGTGCATAATATATTAAGTTAAATAATATTAGAACAATATCGGCTAATCTTAGCCCGCAGTGGAAGTTTGATTAAATACGTTATGGCTATCTCAACTCCATTATTTGCAAAATAATATAAGTATTCACTTTTTATTATTGAAAATGTTTGTGCCCCATGAGCATATAGTAAAATCGCTGAACTGTTCATTTTATTTTATATCATTATCTCTAAATTAAGGGACTATTTAGATACACACTTATTTACTTATTAGTTGTGTGTCCCAAGTAACTATTATATATCTAGGCCGATTAGGCTTGTGATTGTAAGTAGAAGAAGGTTTTAAACCAATTATTGCATCCAGAAAGATTGCTCTAATTACATTAACATCTATAAGAATCCTGTAAAATTTCTTCACCTTAATATTCGAAGTATAAATAAAAATTTTGACGAATTGTGTGTACTACTAACTGAAATAAGTATCCAATGTGATTTTATAATATTGTCCGAATGCTGGTTAAGTAAAGCGTCCACGCTACCCAAACTTCGGAATTATACATGTCATCATACTATGAACACCTTCAATCAAAATGATGGTATCGTATTTTATGTCAAATCTGAAATTGACTGCGATGTTGTTGAGCCCCTAATTTCAAAAAGTAACGGATTAGTCTGCCGGTGTAATAATAACTTAGCTATTATAGCACTATATCGCCCTCCTTCTTTTAATACGCTATCAGATTTTAATGATTTTATAAATAGTCTCAATACAACACTTTCAGAGCTTTCAGGTTATGAAGACATAGTTATAATAGGGGATATCAATATTGATATAAAACCATCCAATCAGGATGACCGTGCATCTGAATATCTGACGCTTCTAGCTGGACATGGCCTTTTGCCAGCTCATCAAATTCCAACTAGAATGAATAATTGTTTAGACCATATTATATTGAAAACGAGAAAACTAGCCACTGCACTTGTTGTAGAATCACATATTACTGATCATGCTCCCATAATCCTTGCCATCGAAAACGCGAGGCTCTCTATTATACCTCCTCACACTCGCATTCGAATAGATCATCATGCTGTCACTGAAGAAATAATGAACACAGATTTCTCTGATGTATATGCTTCGAATGATCCTGATTCATCGGTTAATTTGCTATTGGCTACATTAACAAACGTACAAAGTAAGCACACTCAAACTGTGACTATTCGAAAAAAGGATAGAAACATAAAACCATGGATCACCCCCGGATTAGTTCGATGCATGCGTCACAGAGACCGGCTCCATAAGAAAGCGAAGAAATCTCCTGGAAATTGCGTCCTTAAGTTAACCTACACAAGATATCGTAATTTCGAATGTCGAAGGCACCAGTATTTTGTGTTTTCACAAGGCCTTCTCTGCCTTTTAGCCCATCTTAATTATTTATATCATATAAAATAAGTGTCCTTCAACACTTGAAACTTTTATAATCCATATAAGAGTATACTGTTCCTTTTTAACTAATCTTACAGGTCCTGCGAGTAGCATTCACGCGCCACTTGATCCTCTCGCTTGCACTGATGTTCTCTTGAGCTTCGCTGTCTGAGGCTCCTATTTAACAATATATGTCAAAATACGCTTACGGTTCGTAAGAAGAGCTGTACAACGGCTCTCTTGACAATCATCGTTTGGCGTAATCTTTGCTACTTACTTATTGTTAACAAATGAGAGGGAGTTGAGAAATATGTTAAATAAAACACTCGAAGTCTACTTACGTTTTGTAATAAGTTATTCACTTTACACAGTGTTAAAATGGGTACATTAACACAATACCATACATATGAAGAAGAGTCTTCATAATTTTACACAATACGTGATTACTCCTTTTAAAGGTAGAATCTCCCAGTTTGAAGAACTAAATACGACTGCCTGAGCGAGGCTGGCTCGAACGTTCAAGAGACCTCTCCCACCACAATATTACCCTTTCCATAAAACGCTGGGATTGGTCGAAAAGCCGCCGCGCTCTGACAGTTCGAACAAAGGAGTCAATACCACAACCATTTATGAACAATATCGTAAAGCTATGAAAAGTTAGTAAACACTGGTGACTTAAATATTACAATATTGGAGATCAGAATATCTGTCATGACAACAGTCGGCCATCCGATTGTGATAGGTACGTCCTCGTACCGTCTCTCAAAAACGAATACATGTACAACACTATTCTTTATAAGTTATAGAGATCCGAATGTTTGCTATAATATGGCACAATATTATTTAACAGTGCTTTTACATTATGTGAAATTGATGAAACACAAGATTTAATTATGATTATGAAGTAATCTGACAGAATTAATAAAGTTTGTCAAGAAATATTGACGTTGAATATTACAAGACGTCTCATACAAAATCTAAATAACAAAAAGGTTGGGAACTCGTAGTTCTTTGAAATATAATTTGTTTACATCAGTTTTTATCACGTTAAGTACGAATTAAGTACAATAGATTCAAAAAGATTTTAGTTATTACATAGGGCAACAATGCCTATATAACATTACTACTTACAATAAAATTATGATAATATTAAGTCTAATACAAGGCAACATGGCAACAAACAAACAATGATAGTAATAAAAATTATGTAGAACTGTAGATAACAAAACCAAAATTTGGCACTAGGACACGGTTTGGCAACAAGGCCAGGATTTGGCAACAAAGACATGGTTTGGCATCAAGGCCATTATTTCTAATCTGAAATAAAAGATTATTATTTATATGACAATGAGTTGAAATATGAAATAAAAGATTGTTACATGGTTTGGTTTGGCATCAAGGCCATGGTTCGGCATCAAGGCTATGGTTTGGCATCAAGGCCATGGTTCGGCATCAAGGCCATGGTTTGGCATCAAGACCAGGGTTTGGCATCAAGGCCATGGTTTGGCATCAAGGCCATTATTTCTAATCTGAAATAAAAGATTATTATTTATGTGACAATGAGTTGAAATATGAAATAAAAGATTTTTATTTATATGTAAATGAGTTGGGCTATAAGACCATAATATGTCAATGAATTGGGCTACACGGCCGTACATCAATGAGTTCGGCTACAAGGCCGCATAAGTTACGCAACAAGGCAATAGGTAAGTTCCTAAGTGCAAGGTTAAAGGTTCCAATTTTCATGAAAGCTTTATTTATCGTCACCAAAGGCCTTAAGGTTATGCCCAGTGTAGTAAAAATACTACAAAGTAAAGAATTTAGGTGTGATTATAAATAATTAGCAAATTATTAATAATAGTCGCATATTTAAGATTTATTCATTCAAATTTTAATCTCAGTGGCCGAAGATAGATGCGAAAAATTTATTGAAACGTAGTATCATTGTTTATACAAAACATGCATACTCATAATATGTGAATAAGGGCCTTTTCCTTAATGAAAGGTGTTATGTGCATAGGTACACCCAACTGCACGTCAGTAGGAACACTCTGGACTTTATGGCATGGTAATAGAGTTTCAAAATTACAATTTGGGAACAGTAGAGGAATTAAAATGTTGACACTTAAACTAAAGTAATATTTAGTTAGCCACATTTATTAAGCTTCTTTAACTGTATTGTTAGTTAGGGATTTGCTCAGTGCTAGGTAACTTGCACATCTATTTTGCAATGTATATCACCTTTGGCCTCAATAATTGACTGGAAGGAGTTGCATTTCGAGGTAAGTCCGCATTTTCATGTGTTGTAATGGATCTTAAGTAATACGTCTCAATAAATTGAAGTGCAATAAAGAGCTACCCTACAAAATCACAAAACCTCTGAAGATAAGACAATAGATGAAGCAAATGTAGCTCTTTACGCCTTAAGGCAATTCTACATAAAGTGCAATACATTTTCCATAAATTTTCAGGGAACTCTATGAAAAATTTACAAAGGGATTATAATTAGTACTTAGGGATTATAATCAATATTTTCCCGTGTCCAATCGAGTATTAAGAACTCTAGAGGATGTTCACACTCGTTTGAAGTGTCATAAATCTTAGGATTCTTTCCTTTCTTTCTTATTAATTAATTACAATAACTACACCATCTTTTTGTTTTATTATTATTTTGATGTAGCATGCAAGCATGAAAGGAGGTTAGCCTCGCTAATGCTTGTTCACTCTAGCTTTGAAAAGATTCAGATAAACATAGGGAAAAGTTTTAGTATTTCCTTTGGAAAATGTGTTTTCTTTACTCTTTCGCTAGATCATCGCAGACGAAGTCGCGGGTAATAGGTAGTTAAAGATATTCTCGCTTTTATTTCTGCTTAATATAACTGATATTTATCGTTCAATGTATGGAATAATCATATGTATTTTAAATACAGTATTTTTCTAAACCAATTTTTTTTGTTTTTTTTTTTTGTTTGACTCAAATTAACGCACACGTTGTCAAATCAAAATTGGTGACGTGAAATCGTGATACATGTTTATCTATACGCCAATATATATATATATATATATATATTTTATAGTCAAGTTACGTGTAATTTGGGAAAGTTTAACTACATTATAGGTATGGTAATATATAAAAGTATCAGAAAGTTGATCTAATGTAATGAGTTGGGCTTTATCAAGTCTTAACTATTAATTAATGTGCTATCAACCGAACAATTTTCATTTTCTCTCTTCTGTGTACATCACTTCGGTCGATAAAAGTGATATTATAATTATAATTAATCGATAAAAGTGACCGTCTTCGTTGTTTTGATAAGATTTCAAGAGACGAGCGATTGTATAAGGTGATTGGTTAATCAACGAATTTTGAAAAGCAGGTATTTGTCAAAATCATCAAATTTGTTATTTTAAAGTAATTTAAACCTCGCTTACTAAAAGAGTTAGTTAAGTAAGGAATACAATTAGTGTGAATTGTGACCAACAGCAACGAAAAATAGTGAAGTGCAGTGTTCACCGACTAGCCAAAATAAATATACTTCAATCGTCAGTTTACCACGGTATATATCAGCAATCTCTTTTGTAAGTGCAACAATACTTCGTCGATTATGCTTATGCTGCCGGTCATCTCACATACTTTAAGTCGCCCAAAATCACATTCTGACGAATATTGTTTTATTGAAGATTTTAATTAATTATGTTTTACTGGCAGGGCTCACCATATGGGCAGGGCATATCGCAAGACGAACCGATCGCCGAAGAGGCGTAAAGGCACTAGAGTGGCGACTCCCGTACCAGTAGATGAAGCGTAGGCGGGCCTCTCAGAAGGTGGACCGACGGTCCGGTCAAGGTCGCGGGAAGCCGCTGGATGCAAGCAGCGCTGGACCGGGCATCAAGAAGATCTCTAGGGAAGACCTATGTCCAACAGCGGACGTCTTTCGGCTGATATGACGATGTTTTAATTACCGACATAGCGCAGATAATACTAACGATATTTAGTGTTCGTGATTATTCTGCTTAAGGGCTTTAATTAACAATAAATAAAATTGTGATTCCTATCGACCAGGCTGTCGTTTCGGTCTATTTTCAAAAGTGTCAAGTCTAAACTATTGATATAATTGATCTAAGTATATGTTTGTTTTTTTGTAATTCAATAAGCATGTTGAAGAAAGGTTAAAGAGAACTTCCAATATATATATAATTTTTGTTTTTTTGTTTTACCCAACTACTTATAATATCATTTTGTCACACCATAAAAAGGGGACTTTGCCATAAAACTACCTAACAAAAGATACCAATAAAACTGAATAAAACACAGATCTATGCGGCATAGAAAAACCACTTAGTTCGTATTATTTTTATGTTTATAGAATCGAGTGTAAATTTATTGCGAGCATCCACCCAGAGATACAAGAAAGCACACTTGAATAGAGTGTTTTCGACCACATTTTGAAATGTTCACTGGATGGCGCTGCAAATCAGCACGAGAAAAAAAATAATGCCACCGTGTAATCGGTATGAAATTTATTAAAATTTTATATATTTTACTATGATTATAAAGATTAACTACCAACAGATACAGATACCACCCATCGACACCGAAAAAACGCAGTGACAGACGTCAGGCAAAGCTGCTTATTTGATTGATTCGGCAAAACGGTTGGGCGAATGGGGTCTATTCTCAACAATCAGAATAGAGAAACGACCGGAAATCCACTCGTAAAAATATTTAAAACCAAAGCAAGGAACTATTCGACCGAGTCACAAGCTGTCAAAACTTTCAAACGAATTGAAACTATGTAAAATTCAGCGTAATAACTAAAAAGATTTGAGTGGTTAGAGTGTCCCTCGCTGGAAATAAGATTGTTCACTAATCTACGCTACAATAATATTACAGATAAAATGTCACTGGGTCAATCAATTACTACAGAACAGATTTAACTGTTCATATTTCAAAAAAATACAACACTATCCCTTACATAAGCTACGATTTTTTTTTTATAGAAATTGGTATGTTTTGAGATGAGTAGGTTTTCAGTTTTAAATTGTGACTAGTCTCATATGTGCCTTGAACTAATTTAACGGTATTAGTCACTGTTATATAAACCTTTAAATATTAAATTGTAAAGCTACTGATTAATAAATTCTTCTACCCTATTCTGAAGAGAAGTGCAGCTTAGTTCAGACATTTATTATGAAACTTATTTTATTTGCTTTAGCAGTTCTTTTTTTCTTCGTTTTTAATATTTTAATTTGGACAGTTTGTTTGATTTGGAATAGATATGTAGTTTTATTTCTTTAAGATTTAGTACCTCGTCGACCGAGCTTCGCTCTTAGCCGCCTCAGGTGAGCAAGCTGTGGTACCCGCCAACAGTTGGCGCTCTAGGTTTCTGTCTAAAATGCGATGTTTTAAAAAAATGCTTAGAAACACGGGGAAAACAGACATGAGACCTAGCTAGATCGATTTTGCCCCCGGAAACCCCCGTATGGTAAATTTCATTGAAATCGTTAGAGCCGTTATCGACAAACATTTTACAAATATATTATGGCTCGTTTAATAGTATAGGACTAAATTGGCTTGAAACATTCTAACAAAATAGTACCATGGGTATATCCTTCATGCTATTTTAGGACATTGTTTCCTATCTAACAGAAGATTGTTAAAATTTGTTTAAACTTAACGACATCGTTTACAATTTTTATTTTTGTACTGTCGAAATCAGTAACCGCATTGTTATGGGTGTCTGCCGCATCAGGGTCAAGGAAGGTTAACTACAAAGCCTAACTACTGAGACTCTATATAAAGAACCAAAAACCAAGTCATTGGTGTTACCTCCATATGCCCGGAGTTGACTTCTCACTGGGCTGATTGTGCGAGTGGCAGCTGGTTGCACGCACAGCCTGCCGCTTACCAGTCGCCTTGTGTTGTGGCGCTGGCTGCACGGCCTGCCGTCCACGAGGCCCTGACTGCTGTGGGCTGGCTGCATGGCCTGCTGTCTACCAGGCTCCGACTGCTGTGGGTTGACTGCATGGCCTGCTGTCCACGAGGCCCCGACTGCTGTGGGCTGGCTGCATGGCCTGCTGTCCACCAGGCACCGACTGCTGTGGGTTGACGGCATGGCCTGCTGTCCACCAAGCACCGACTGCTGTGGTCTGGCTGCATGGCCTGCTGTCCACGAGGCCCCGACTGCTGTGGGCTGGCTGCTTGGCCTGCTGCTCGCCCGGCGCAGTCTGCTGCGCTGCACAGCTAGGCAACGCTCGAATCGAAGCTAGACTCTTGCCACGGTTACGGATTTTGTCCATTATGACGTGCTGAAATGTAAAAATTCCAGCGCGAGTATCTATTGTATAGAAGCGATCAATGTTTGAAACGCTTTTAAGGCTTTAAATTGAATGAAATCTATAAACGTAATAGTGGACACTTTTAAGTAGCTTTTACTCGTAGTTAGATATTACGTGTTTTTTTGCAGCAGTAAATTTCAAACAAAATAAAGAACATAATTAATTGAAACAGTGAACTACGCATGGGAATACGAACCAATAGACCTTCAGACTATTATTTTGAATACGTACCTACACCAAAAATTATTACAACCATATGTAAAACACAACTAAAAGATTAATTTGTCTGAATGAAAGCACGAAATGTTGTTTGTTTTAAACTCAGGCTTGATAATAAATGGTTAAAGTGAACTGTGTACACTTATTCTTTAGCAACGTCTAACGATTTTGTGCAAAAATGATTTAAAATGTAGGTAGCATGTAGGTAGTGTAGCGTCGCTGATGTTAGTTGTAGCTCTTTATTTGGCTCGCCAACGCACGCACCACTTTGCACATCCTACTCGCTGTACGGTCGGTTGCAGACTGAGTATGCACGCTCGAGACAAAGGCTATACACTACATCCCTTCCCTATTTTAATTAGATTTTTATATCGTTCATAAATTACCTAATTAAAATTATAAAATACCTTTGAATCGGAAATTATCAAATCATAATACGCTTCTAGAGGTACCTTCTACAAAATAGTTTTTCATCGTTTCCTTAGTTACTCCACCTCTCCACTACTGTTGCAAATGTTATCTTTTCCCAAATTATTCTTTATGTCTAACACTTTCCAGTCTCCTTGTATATTCTTCAAATGTACTACGTTTCTTCTTATCTGCCCCATCTCCTTGTTTTGGACTTACAACAACTATTGACCAATGAAGCTTGCCTTCAGCAGCCAACCCAGAAACTCCAGGAGGACCTTACTTTTAAGCCCTGTGTTACTTTAAAGCCTTGAGAGGAAGGCAAGAGTGAGAAACACCACTACCTGTCTTTCCTCTACCTTTTTTCTTAATATTTTTAATTCACACTACTGGTTTCCATAGGTTTGCAGGTGATAAACAAAGAAAAATACAAAGACTATTCAAATTAAATGAAGGTTTTAAATATTACAACTAATCCAGAACAATAACAAGTTCTTCAGCTATTTATTATAGGTATATAATTTCTTTTCTTTTTTTTTCGTATGGTTTGCAGGGTCAACGAATTCTTGGTGTTCTAATTACACCTATTAAAATTATGATCCAGACATACAAAACGCACTCTTCAAAGTACATATTTATATGGTGCACACCTATGTCATCGAAATGTGTGGTGATGATACAAACTGGCTGTTTCAAACCAGGAACTCCTCGGAAAGTCGATCTATCAATTCGGCTCATTACTCTGCACGTACCTGCTGAACTCCAACCCACCACGTCTGGATCGAGCGTCCAACACATCTTCCAAGACTATTATGATAAGAATAAGTATTTTAAACTATTATTGTTCTATATTATTTCTGTTAGCACGGTGGCAATTATGACATCAATCATTTATAATATAGATAGGCTAATGATAGCTTTCAGGTGAATGATCTCTGTTTACCATGGTGTTTTTCCCATATAAAAAGGAAACTAAAGTTCTCCTGATCGCAATAAAGTGCTTTGTCACAATTTGACATAAATTAATAAGATGGCGATATCAAATGAAGTTATTTTTTAATCTTATTCAACTATTGGTACCTTTAATCTGAATGTAGAATCTCACCAGAATTAAACTCGAAATGTTTGTCGAAACCTATTTTTTATGTTACTGATATATTTTCAAACCTTATTGTCAAATTTAAGGAATTAATATTATTGTTTATTTTTATTTTTAAGACTTCTTTCTGTTGTATCAATTTTGTAAATGAATTATTTATACATTTGCCGCTGCACAAAAGAACAGCACCCCTTTTTTATACGACGTTTTTTTTTTTTTTCTAATCTCTTAAAACCTTTGCTCACAAATTTCTTGTGGAATTGCTGCTTGTCCACTTTGTTGATTTTATTATCTTACCTGTACCGTGTATGTCGACAAATCAACTTTTCCATTAAATTTTTAATTCATTGGGACACATTATTCAGACAGAACTATTCATTTATTTAAGCAAATATACCTAATTACGTTTTCGTAAGTTCATAGGTATCTTTATTTTTACAACGCTTTTAAAAAGTATTTTGTTGCTTTACAGGAAAGTTACATAAGAAAACCTAAATTAAAACTGCTTTTCAATAGTTACCTGCTAGGCTTATTTACCACAAAGATCCTAGGTGACCGGATTATTATTCCAATTTCTGTAGCCTTTCACAGGAACCAAGCTATTTACCAACCAAAGTATATTTGAGTATGCACTAATTTTAAATAGGTACCTATTAAGAATGATAGGTTAGTTTTTTTTTATCGTTGTAAATGGACAAACCACATAATTTATTTCAAACATTGTAAAATTATTTACTTAATTATCTTTAAAATCGATTGCTTCTTGAGCTTTATTTATTTATTGATTAACACGACAAGAAGAAGAAATAATCCTTGATCCCATTGTCTTGATTTAGGCACTTGGAATAGGTTGGTAGGTATTATTTGTGGTTGTCTTGGCCCATAGAGGAGAATCAATATAACTTTATGATGTATTAAGTACGCATATTGTCTATGTACCGGTCTTTCCAATTTAAGTGAAATCGTTCAATACAATATACTAGCTACACGCCGATGTACACAAGTTTTTTTTTTTTTTATGCTGTGGCATCGTTGTTCAAAGTACGTATGTAATAATAACATAATGAAATAGGGACATGATCATTAAATAAACCCTTCCAGAATAATTTACCTTTTCGTGGGTATGTATTAATTAAAGTAGGAAATGTACAGTAATGGGTACTCTCGCTACAAGTGCCAGAATTTACCTGCTCCCTAACTACACCAGTGGTATTGAAAACTGTAAGGTAGGTATCAAACTATTTAAATTTCAAACTGTAGGTAGGTACTTCTTATCATACCTTTTCCAAACATTTAGCATGTTTAAACTGAATTTAGGGACAAAATAAAATTGTCACCATATGTCCTTATGAAGATAACTTGACTGTCAAACAATGTGTGTGAATCTGAAATCCAACTTCTTTTCAACTAAACAAGGAAGCATTTTGTCATTTATAATTCACACTAATCGGTTCCCGAATCGTATCATATCATTATCCATTATCCACCCGGACTTTCCTTGCACTCTTTAATACCATGGCTCAAAACAACACATGTCATTCGCCCACGCATATAACCTTTCTGAAAATATATGAGAAATATTTTAAGACGCGAGCTAGATTTAAACCCGCACCTTTGGAACGGACCAAGCATGAATTGTATTTACATACAACAAACATCAGAAGCAGCACGAATCCAATGCATAGACCACTGTGCTATCGTATCTAGACTCCCTTATTCTCTTTATATTTTGTTTATGCGTGGCTATTCTTTGAGTTTCATAATATTATTGATGCAACAAATATGAACATACGATTAACTATCATTTTTGTCTAATAATTACACATTTTTCCATACGCCTACATATTAAACAAAAGGAAATGAAAGCTGATTCAGTTTACAGAATTGTTAAATAATTATGTAGGTATTGTTCATGTTACCTGCATAAACATGCATATAATGGTAATTCTATGGTTTTGTTTACTGGTGAGGAGTAAGCCGTTCCAACCATTGGAGCCGACCAATTAATAATTCAGTTGGAATTCACAACTGCTCCAATTATGCCTCATTTTATAATTGACATAATCAAGACATAATGCAATCTAATGCCCAGTTAGTAACTGCTCATATTTTAAATTGTTGAAAAGATAATATGCAATTTAATGGCCAGTATGTAGCTGCTCGTATGTATCTCATCATTGACAAAACTAATATGCAATATGCAATATGCAATTAAATGCCCAGTTTGTAACCGCTTATAACATATCACATTATTAACAAGACAATATTGCCCAGTATGTAGCTGCTCGTATGTATCTCATTATTGGCACAGTTATTAGCCAATATACAATTAAATGCCCAGTTTGTAACCGTTTATAACATATCGCATCATTAACAAGACAATATTCAATTTAATGCTCAGTTTGTAACTGCTTGTTTATCAGATTATTGAAAACACAATATGCAATTGAAAGCCCAGTATATAACTGCTTATATATCGAATTATTAAAAGACAATATGCAATTTAATGCCCAATATATAACTGCTTACATGTCAAATTATTAAAGATAGTATGCAATTTAATGCCCAGTATATAACTGCAAATATGCCAAATTATTAAAAGACAATATGCAATTTAATGCCCAGTATATAACTGCCAATATGCCAAATTATTCAAAGACAATATGCAATTTAATGCCCAGTATATAACTGCCAATATGTGTAATATGCAATTTAATGCCCAGTATATAACTGCCAATACGTGTAATATGCAATTTAATGCCCCGTATTTAACTTCCAATATATGTAATATGCAATTTAATGCCCAGTATAAAACTGCCAATATGTGTAATATGCAATTTAATGCCCCGTATTTAACTTCCAATACGTGTAATATGCAATTTAATGCTCAGTATATAACTGCCAATACGTGTAATATGCAATTTAATGCTCCGTATTTAACTTCCAATACGTGTAATATGCAATTTAATGCCCAGTATATAACTGCCAATATGTGTAATATGCAATTTAATGCCCAGTATATAACTGCCAATACGTGTAATATGCAATTTAATGCCCCGTATTTAACTTCCAATATATGTAATATGCAATTTAATGCCCAGTATAAAACTGCCAATATGTGTAATATGCAATTTAATGCCCCGTATTTAACTTCCAATACGTGTAATATGCAATTTAATGCCCAGTATATTACTGCCAATACGTGTAATATGCAATTTAATGCCCCGTATTTAACTTCCAATACGTGTAATATGCAATTTAATGCCCAGTATATAACTGCCAATATATGTAATATGCAATTTAATGCCCAGTATATAACTGCCAATACGTGTAATATGCAATTTAATGCCCCGTATTTAACTTCCAATACGTGTAATATGCAATTCAATGCCCAGTATATAACTGCCAATATGTGTATTATGCAATTTAATGCCCCGTATTTAACTTCCAATACGTGTAATATGCAATTTAATGCCTAGTATAATCATAACTGCTCATAACATGGTACATATGTAGCACGAGTACCACTTAACGCAACTTAAATAGATTGCATTTGACAAATTCAGAGTATATTTTATATCATATAATATTTCATCATAATCCAAAGTAACGACCACTACAGGACGCTGAGTTCCCTCCAGAATTCTAGCTTTTTCTGTAAAAAGTGAGGAGGGGAACCTCGCCTGTTAGCGCTACGGCTAACACCATGGAACCCGGTTGTAGGTGACCGCAGTATGTAATATGGTAAGGCACACAGGAGGATAACCCATCAATACAATTCAAAACTTAAGATAAATAAAAATTGGCATGTCAGTTACCTCCTCCCGTTTATGAGCCATAGTCGCCTATTACGACACCCACGAGTATGTGTGGGTTGGTACCATTCTTGCCGGCACTACACGGGATATAAAATAATTCGGATCATTAAAACTAACTCGTGGCTGGTTCGTTAGATCCAAGGTAAGTAAATTATTCTATAAATAGTAGTAAAAACAGCACAAATAACCTGCGCTGAGTTAGCATCCAGCTAGTTAGTTTTTTGGGTTCAGTGGAGTTTTCTAGCAGCGGCCCTAAAAACTCAACGACGTTTACTCTAAAAAATAACCTTATTTTTGAATCGAGTTTCATCGAACATTTTTTCAGTCATTCTATCTGCGTCTGCGCTACGAAGTGTATCGTTTTATCTCATGTAATATCCTTGCGTTCTAGTTTTATACGTTATCCGAAGTAGCAGTCTAAATATTATTACATGGGTGGTGTTATCAAAACCTATGGTAAATATGTATCAAAGTATTAGTATCTACTGTACTGGTAACCCCGTAATATGCCACACGGTGGGTCAATTATGGGGGGTCAGCCCTTTTAATAGTAAAGTAAATAAGTTTGTGTAGGTAGTTCATAGTTATATTTATCAAAAATAATTCTTGCCGTGACAAGTTGTCAACGACCGACCGAACCACTGTTCGGCGGAACCTACAGGCACCCTATAGGTTATTTTCAAGTTTCCTTAGATCCTCCTTATTTTGATTGGCTTGACGCAACTACCTACGTATTGACTTCTATCCGTTCCGATTTCTTTGGTTAAAATACTCAAACCACAGCCAAGGAAATCTTTAAATATAATGCAAAATCTGGATGGGCTAACACGCATCCTTTGTCCGTTCAAACCTGTTCTATTTATAGCCGGCCGACAATAACTATGTTTGTTTACATCAGGCCAATTTTTTTTCACAACTATTTGGTGAAATCAAGTAATTCCTTTCCTTTTTTTTCTGTTTTATTATTTTCTAAGCAAGTACTCACTTTTAATCCTCGTCGCCAACTGTAGCGTCGCTGATGTTAGTTGTAGCTCTTTATTTGGCTCGCCAACGCACGCACCACTTTGCACATCCTACTCGCTGTACGGTCGGTTGCAGACTGAGTATGCACGCTCGAGACAAAGGCTATACACTACAGGTAGTATACAATCATAACTATTTACTTTAAATAATCACTCGTCCTTAACACAACGTTAAAAAAAAGGTGAAAAAAATACCACATGAGAAAAAAAAAACAAGTAGTTGATTTTCCAGTTTTTCCACTCATTTCAAACAAGTCAGTTTTTGAGATACAGCAGATGTATTTTTGAACATTATCAGTCCACTTTGTGGGAAGTGAGGGCTCGTATCCCGCTTCTGACATGTTAACAAATGAGAGGGAGTTGAGAAATATGTTAAATAAAACACTCGAAGTCTACTTACGTTTTGTAATAAGTTATTCACTTTACACAGTGTTAAAATGGGTACATTAACACAATACCATACATATGAAGAAGAGTCTTCATAATTTTACACAATACGTGATTACTCCTTTTAAAGGTAGAATCTCCCAGTTTGAAGAACTAAATACGACTGCCTGAGCGAGGCTGGCTCGAACGTTCAAGAGACCTCTCCCACCACAATATTACCCTTTCCATAAAACGCTGGGATTGGTCGAAAAGCCGCCGCGCTCTGACAGTTCGTACAAAGGAGTCAATACCACAACCATTTATGAACAATATCGTAAAGCTATGAAAAGTTAGTAAACACTGGTGACTTAAATATTACAATATTGGAGATCAGAATATCTGTCATGACAACATTATTAGGTGATACAATTAGAACCAATTTAATAATTAATAAATAATTTTTTATTCATTCTACACTTGTTTTTCAACAAAATCACAATAAATGAATTTATACATTTGAAAATAGTAAAACTCTGCCACCTAAACTAAGCTAAGCATAGCCTGTATCTTAGGGGACAGTGTACAGTTAATGAGACCAGTATGTCCATTGTACGTACCAGGTAAAGGTTATTGAAAACAATAGGATGAGAATAAAAATAGATAAATAAATAAAAATACATATATATTAAAACATTATGTGTTAGTAATAATGTGTTTATGTATATGTGGGTGTGTGTATGAGTGTCAGTGGGATCGTGTGTGTGTGTGTGTTTTAGCATTCAATTTTTAAAAGTTGTTCAGTGGATGCATAATCTAGAGTTTTAAGCCACTTCTCTAGTTTAAATTTTACCTCAAACCTATTACAGCCAACAATATTTAATTTTTTGTGGACCTCGTTATACAGTATAGTGCTTAGGACGTAAAATTGTCTACCTGCAAATGACGTAGCATGGGGTACGCTAGCACAAACACGTGTATTTTGGCGTCGGCTAGGGTTCGGTAGAGGTAATAAACGGTGCTTTTTCAGAACGGATCTAAGCACAAAGAGCTGTCTCACTGTAAGAACATTACACTCAGTATATAGTTGCGTAGTGGGATATCTGAATGGTTTACTTGTCATTACTTTCAGTACAGCTCTTTGCGCACGCTCCAGCCCTATAAATTTGGTTTTTGCAGCTCCACCCCACGCTGCTATGCAATACCCAACGATGGATTGACATAAACTAAGGTACACCATTTTTAAAGTTGAAGCATTAGCGCAATTACGAAGCTGTTTGAAAACAAATATTAGTTTCCTAGTTCTCGACATAAGAGAATTCAGTTGTAAATACCAGTTTAGTTTATCATCGATCAGGACTCCAAGATATTTGGTGTGTGACATACGATTAATTGAGAGACAAGAACAAGGGAGACTGTGTTGATTAAGATGACAAGTATGTGCTATTATAGAGTAAGTATCAGGGGGTTTTGTAGTAGATGAAATTGTAAAGGGAATGTAGCCGCTTTTCTTAACATTTAATGTTAAGTAATTAGAAGTGAACCACTCCATTACAATTTTTAGGGATCGCTCTGCAGAATTTTTAACTTCATCCCATGTTTTCCCTGATATAACGATAGCTGTGTCATCAGCGTAGGTGAAAATTTGAGCGTCTGGGAGGGAAAGTTTACACAACTCATTAATATAAACTAAAAATAAAGTAGGACCTAGCACACTTCCCTGAGGCACCCCAAAAGCAATAGATTCTTCATTACTTACATGTGAACCAATTTTTACCATTATTTTTCGATTAGACAAATAGTTTTTAAAAATTTCTTGAGATACACCGCGAATACCGATATCATGTAATTTCGCAAGCAGAGTGGGGACGTGGACAGTGTCAAACGCCTTTGTTAAATCAAGAAATATGCCTATACATTTCTGTTTACTGTCCAATTTGCAAGCTACATTTTCAGCCAGATCAACCACTGCATCTTCGGTTGAGATTCCTGGCCTAAAACCATACTGACTTCTTGCAATTATATCATAACGGTTAAGGTAACTGATCAAACGAGAATTGATTATTCTTTCATAGACTTTGGACAGAGACGGAAGCACAGAGATGGGTCGATAGCTGTTAGAACTTTCTCTATCCCCACTCTTATAAACTGGATGAACTATTGCCTTCTTGAATGCCTCAGGGACTATACCTGAAGAAAGCGAACAGTTAAAGATGTGACAGATGGGAGGAACAAGAACTTGACGACATGCTTTTAGGAGATTAGATGAAATATTATCCCATCCAACCGCGGAATCACTGCGCAGGTTCATTATTACCGTTTCAACTTCAGATTCATCAACAGCTAATAAAACAAAGGAATTCGAAACTAAGGAACTAGGAGAACATGTATTTACCGTATGAGTATTGCCACTAATAGCTGAAGCAAGATTTTTTCCAATGCTGGCAAAATACTTGCATACATTATTGCAGGACTCTTTGGGATCAGGAGCGGAATTCAAAAGTTTAATAGAAGGAGAAGATGCTTTATTTAAATTGGCGATGTCTTTAATTGTTTTCCACAATGCCTTAGGGTTATATTTTGCTTTTTCTAACTCATTCTTCTCATAAGCAAATTTCAATTTCCGTAGTAGACGGTTACAGAAATTACGATATCTTGTGTAGGTTAACTTAAGGACGCAATTTCCAGGAGATTTCTTCGCTTTCTTATGGAGCCGGTCTCTGTGACGCATGCATCGAACTAATCCGGGGGTGATCCATGGTTTTATGTTTCTATCCTTTTTTCGAATAGTCACAGTTTGAGTGTGCTTACTTTGTACGTTTGTTAATGTAGCCAATAGCAAATTAACCGATGAATCAGGATCATTCGAAGCATATACATCAGAGAAATCTGTGTTCATTATTTCTTCAGTGACAGCATGATGATCTATTCGAATGCGAGTGTGAGGAGGTATAATAGAGAGCCTCGCGTTTTCGATGGCAAGGATTATGGGAGCATGATCAGTAATATGTGATTCTACAACAAGTGCAGTGGCTAGTTTTCTCGTTTTCAATATAATATGGTCTAAACAATTATTCATTCTAGTTGGAATTTGATGAGCTGGCAAAAGGCCATGTCCAGCTAGAAGCGTCAGATATTCAGATGCACGGTCATCCTGATTGGATGGTTTTATATCAATATTGATATCCCCTATTATAACTATGTCTTCATAACCTGAAAGCTCTGAAAGTGTTGTATTGAGACTATTTATAAAATCATTAAAATCTGATAGCGTATTAAAAGAAGGAGGGCGATATAGTGCTATAATAGCTAAGTTATTATTACACCGGCAGACTAATCCGTTACTTTTTGAAATTAGGAGCTCAACAACATCGCAGTCAATTTCAGATTTGACATAAAATACGATACCATCATTTTGATTGAAGGTGTTCATAGTATGATGACATGTATAATTCCGAAGTTTGGGTAGCGTGGACGCTTTACTTAACCAGCATTCGGACAATATTATAAAATCACATTGGATACTTATTTTAGTTAGTAGTACACACAATTCGTCAAAATTTTTATTTATACTTCGAATATTATATTATAAGGATACAAGATTGACTTTTGAATGCTCTAACAGCAACATGTAGAGTTGCACAGAACGGCAACGTCGCACTTCACATCATGCATTCAAAATTTTCGGCGGGAAAATGGTTTTTGTTTCTAGCACCGAAACCGTAAGACCTAGGGACTCACTTTTCTTGGTGCTTATTGCATCAAATATGCACTCTCTATTGGTATATCGTTCAGCATTCTACGTGCAGTACTTTTTGAGTTACAGCATGGGCTTGCTGGCGAGACGTCTCCCCAGCAAGCCCATGAAAAAATAAAATATCTCAAAAGTTAGTGGAGCTAGGATTTTGAAATATTTGCTGCCTACTGTTCCGAGTAGGTAGTAAATATTAAGCTTTGTTTTATCTTCCTACCTACTATATGTTCCGAGATATCACCTGGGCTGCCTGGGAAAACGTCTCTCCAGCCACCCATAATTATTGATGAAGTGCTCCTACGAGTACCATATGGACATTTTCGATTCGGCTTTTTTACAATCAATTGCACTAGACATGCAGTAAATGTGGAACTATTTTGCTTTTATGTAATCTTCGTAGTTTTTACTGTATAGAATGGGCTGGCTGACGAGACGTCTCTACAGCCACCAAAGATTTTGGAAACTACGCCAGGGAGCGCAGTGTTTTTCTTACGTCAATGACAGCCACCCAAAGTTTTCAGCTTGTAGTGTCGTCAGTTTTGATGCACTGAATCTGACACTTTACTGATGGAATGAACCAATTTCCACAAAATTTTGGTGTATGCCACTTGACCATATCTCGCACGGGCTTGCTGGGAAGACGGACACACCACCACTTGCGTGACGTGCTGCTGGATGGTGCGTAGCTCTGACGTTTGTCACAGCTCGTGCGCATCGTGTACAGAGCGTTATGATTATTATGGCAAGGGGTAAAATCGGAACTGAAACAACTACAAAGGAATTTTGAGATTTATCGAGCACAGACACAGACAGCAGCGCCAGCGAAAACGTCATCCGACTGCCAAAATACCCGCCGTGTCGTGCGTCGTGCGTAGACATGCTGTCCGTCAAATCCACAGACCTAACAAAAGCGCGCTAACTAGCAAATCTTTTCAGTTTCACCATTGACAGAGACTGTGGTGAGGTTTTAATCCACGCTACGCTCTAGGAAGGAGTGTTTAATGCAAAAATCTTGCTACACAAATTTAGTCAATCGAATATTGTAATACGGTATAAATTCCTGTGATTTGTGAAGAAGAGAAACTGTGCCGAGCGAGAGGTCAATTAGTCGCGGTTGTGTCACGCTCACACAGTTGCCATAGCAAAACGAAATTGCGGGTTGGTAGGAAAAAATCTTTTGACATTATGCTTAGTTTTCATATAGAAAACCTTTTTAGAGCTAAATCTTAAAAATTTAATATTTTTCGGGTGCTTTTGGTTCTGTGATTTATCTCGGAAACTCTATAAAATATTTTTGATCTAATTGTGTTGTTTAAGGTCAAGCAGGTTATGTACTTCTTCATTCGTCATCAACCTTTTTGGTAATAGTTTTTAATACATTACTGGTATCCCCGTCTTTGACACATTTTTATGTCATGCTAAATTTTGTTTAAAATCGCGTATTTTTTCTGCAAAAACAGTGAAATATTGTAGAGTAAATGGCTGCAAAATTGATAGTTATGCTATTTGCGGAATATTCTTCTATGGGTATCCATTATTCCTTTAATTTTTCTATGAAAAAGCCGAACTGTTTTACGTATGAAGTAGGTTGGCTGTAATGTACGATATTTGAACACAAAGGAAACTAAAAAGGTACAACCACATCAGTATTGTGGGATGTGAAACTGCAGAATCTGCCCATAAAACTGAACAACTTATCCCAAAGAACATTTTGATGAAATAACATTATGATGAAGATATCTGAATCTAAACATGAAAGAAGAAAACAGCTTGCATTAGTTTTAAAAGAAAATCGAACAAAACAACGCAACCTGTACTGTTGTACAATAATAGGAAAATAGTACATCTGATGCTGCCGGTTATTTTCTGCGTTCTTATTGACGACATGCGGGAAGCCAATAATTCACGCGCCTGCCCTGCGCTCCCTCGCGATAGATATTTCGAGCCATTTACGGTCAGCATCAAAGTTTTGTTCCGGGCATTATTGAGAGAATTTATGTGATGCCCTTGGGTTGGAATTTGTTTGAAAAAGTTTCAGATGTGCACAGATGTCACTTGGTAGGTAAGAATGATTCATTCATTTAAAATAATAATATTAAAAGAAATACGATCGAATAGAGAACCTCCGCCTTTTTGAAGTCGGTTAAAAAGTAGGTGGCTCGCAATTAGGCCCAAATGAAGTTGGTTGATGATGAGTTTTTAGAAGAATACCAACAAAAACCTGTATCGACCTGTTGTTCCCGGACAGTCAGACGGATCGCAAATATAGATGGACAGAGAGACAGCTGATGTTACGAGGGCTGTTCAATAAGTAGTGAGAATGAACAACATATTGGTTTTAAGTCTTTTAATGTTTGTGAGTATTGATAGTTTATTTCAGTAAAAAGATAGTGACAAAAACTTGGGCCATAATATTTAGAAACGTATAAATGAGGCAAAGTTCAACAGCCAGTCCATATTTTTAAATTATTGTTATTCCATGTGAGTGAAAAAAAAAGTCAGAACTGAATCAATGAAATAAGAAATAAAATCTTATATTTGTACGATTATTTTGTAACAATGAATTTTGTTTATCAATAAACAATAAATCATAAAATGCACGTAAAATTTTATTAATTGCTTTGCTTCTTGATGATGAGGCATGCAACGTACCTGGAGAACAATTCTTGAATATCACCGGGTGATAAATATCACTCAAAAAATTAAAAATCATAGATTTTTGTTTTCAAAAGTTGAAATTGTACTTCTTAAAATATAAAGGAGTCCTTTATTGTTAATTTTCATGTATTCTGATTTACCTTTCAACAGTTTATCAACGCAAATGTGAATTTTTTAAAGTCTCAAAAGTGATATTTTATCACCCGGTGATTTTCAAGAATTCCCTGGGCTTTTCTGGAAAGCAAGAAGAAAGAAATGAAAAAGGTTTATTTTGGAAACAAACAAAAAGAATGCTGCTGCTGAAAAAACTCTGACCCAATTGTTGAATATTACCGAGTGATGAAATATAATTTTTGAGACATCAAATAAGAATGGGCGGTGGTGGTGACCACTTACCATCAGGTGGCCCACCTGCTCGTTTGCTCACTTTAAACATAAAAAAATATCAAATGTACCCTGATAATCTGTTAAAAATGTAAACCATAATACATGAAAAGTAACAATCAATCACTACTTTATATTTTACGAATATCATTCTGCACTTTTGTAAAGAAAATTTTTTAATTTTTAATTTTTCGGGTGATAATTATTTATCATCCGGTGTTATTCAAGAATTGAGCCCAAGGTACTCATGACATGCTTGAATAATATTCATGACATGCACATACCATGCTTGAATAATATTCTCATGTTGTACATGACACCCCATGAAACGTGCACTGTACGTACATTACGATACCCACGGGTGGAGATGGGTTGGTAGTTGGTACTATACGAGTACTTTGCCGGCACCAAACGGACTTGACTTCATTTACCTCTATGACTCTATAATTGAGCCACGAGCCAAGCGAGTGGTTCTAAAGAAGAATCCTCAGCGCTGCGAGGATTTTAAGACACTAAACACTTTGTTGCCGAGGGAAGCACAACTTATCAGGTAGAAACAAAAGGATAATATCCTGCCAAATAAAATATTAAAAATGAAGCTGCTGTTCCAGAGGCTTTAATAATATTACATCCCCAAGCGTAAAATAGTTAGGTCACCCTACTGTGTGAAAGAGATGCCACCGCGACTATTGGATATACTCGTCGTCACGCTTTTTTTGGCCATTCATCTCTCCTTCCTAGAGCGTAGCGTGGATTAAAACCTCCTTGGTAGTAACCAAAACATTGTTCGTTAACGATTAAAAAATATGTAACTATTTTTTAATTTTTTTTTATTATTATACCAATAAAGATACAGATTTATATAATAAACGGTGCAACAAAAACCTATTTAGATTTATCCGTGCACCGTCATTCAGTCAGCAGAGCGCTTGGTACCAATCTCAGAACAAAAACCTCCTTGCTTCGCTCGGAGAAGAAACCATGCTATTTTTTTTCAGTATGGTATGACAACTGCTAGCATGTCTCATGCCATGTCAAGTCGTCAATGATCACATCCTACCAAATTAGATGAACGACGCGTTCATTGCATTTACAAAGTTTATAGGATTATTGTAACTTGTTGGGATTTTAACGGTTGAAAATATTTCCTAAATTATATGTTGTAAACATTGTGTAAATTATAAAAAACATGTAGTGAATAACTTGAAAATATCGTGAATTTATTCTTAAGTTGCTCTCCATATTAGTGATTGTTCTTTTTAATAATAACGTGTGTAGTTGATGGCTGTACATCTTCAAAACAACAAAACGAAAATTGCAAAGAAATTTTGTCTTTTCATCTGTAATATAAGTTTTATTCAGTATTTTTCATGTTTGTGGATTATTATCACAAATATTGCATAAAAAAATGTCAACATCATTTCTACAGTCAGATAATATGGAAATTGTTACGTATTTTACTGTAATTTATCGTTTTTTGTGGGATCATGTTGGAGTTTATGAGTGATGTATTTTTTATCGATAGTAGTATTTTTACTTTCGAGCTGAGCGAGAAAGGTATTGTATTCGTGAAAAAAGTTGCACAAACTTTCTCAAAAATGTGTTCTATATCACTTAAGCAAGTCCCCTAAAAATGTCCGTCTGTCTGTTGGTCGGTCTGTCCGTCACGCTTTGGCCTGGCGGCTATACGAATGGTCCTATTAACACCATATTTTTAATTTAAGACTTTTATTTCCGAATGGTTTTTTGCTGGCTCTCATTTTGAGGGTAGCTGTCATTCAACAAAAATGAAGAATTGAATTTTTTTTAAAAACGGTTCAAATTATTTTTATGAAACTTTGCTTGACTAAGCATCTCTATGCAAGGTATCTTGCGCCATCATCAGTTTGTCTGTGTGATTCCATATAAGGGGTGTTCCTGTACTACCAAAACGTAAACTTGTGATTTACTCATAGGGTCAGTGCACCACTAGATGACCAAGCACCAATAGCCGACCAAAACTTAAATTTGAACTGAAAGTAAGAAAATTTAAAAATACCGCGATTTTATATAGAATTTAACTATGTTGGCGTCTTATAATAAAGTTATGGGTTTGTCTAGCTAGTACTTTAGTATGTTTATTCGAAGTGGTCATGCAATGTAACATTTGAAAAAAAAATTGTAAAGTCCTTAACACTTATTATATCACAAGCCTAACTAATTCATAGTCGAACTTTTAGAAGTGACTCTGAAAGTAGAACTAATAATTTAGTTTTTTTATGAATTTCGTCATAAAACCGCTTAAATGGTCAACTAGTGGTACCTACATTGACCCTAATTGACTCCATTAAGTTTGTATTATTTTCTATAATTTTAATTTTGTTTTGGTTATCTACCTGAATGGATATTCAATTTGATTGGATTTTGTGAAAATTTAGTACACAGGATGTACCAAAAACTGAAAGAGCTTTACAGTCGACAAAACTGAACAACTATTCATAAGAAACAGAGTTTTGAAATTTAAAAATCTGTGAAAATTCATATAAAAGGTGTTCCAGTACTACCAAAATTTGAACATGTCATTTGTTCGAAATCGTTTACGGTTGGTTTGTTTTAATATTTTACAATTCGAGTTCCGAATTCATGTGGTAGAACATTTTTCAGAAAAACCTTAATAACGTTTGTAATTCCATACTATGTGTAGGTATGGTATTACAAATTTAAGTTTGCGGTTGACAGTTCTACTTGCGTATCGCGAGAAAGTAAGTGCAGTGCTGCTGTACTATTTATTGTATTTTACAACATTCAACGCGTTTTGTTTTCATTCTGGGTTCGATTCCCGATGGGGACACTGTCAAACAAATATAACTTTGTGTGTCTTCGCCAAATTGAAATGTCTCAATCAGCATGAATCATCCTGAATCAACAAATTGTAAGAAAATTAATAAAAATACTAAATTAATCTACATAAAATTCTCTACAAAAAAGGTTTTAAAGTTTTTCGCTACAAAGAATACTGACAAGCAATTCTTGTGCTCATGCAACGCTTTGGCTCACAAGTGTATGAAGATTCTGGGTCAAGCTTATCCGAAACCAGAAGACTACAGGCTCCTTGTGCTCTATGGTCCAATAAGGAACTCAGCTCCACGTTATAAGGCAAGATAAGATACACGAAATTTCGCTTGAAAATTGATTTGAGCTACTTAGAAGAAAAACACAAACCCGTATTTCAGCATTTTTGCAAAACCATCCCAAAGATTGAATTGAGGGATAAAAGTTTGTTTTAAAATCCTACATAATTTGTATGTAAGCTAGAGATCGATTTTTATTTTAACACTTCCTGTGTTCGGATAACCGCAGACGCTTTACCAACTAGGCTACTGTACTTAGGCTACTGTAGCCTAGTTGGTAAAGCGTCTGCGGTACTTACGCAGAAGACGCAGGTTCGAATCCTGCCTGTGGTTGTGAAATTTTGCGATTTTCTACTTTGTAGATTTATCCGAACACAGGAAGTGTTAAAATAAAAATCGTTTTCAATTATACGTAGTGGGACCAATTTTCAACTCGAAATCTGTCTGCAATGATGGACTAGTTGAGCTAGTACAGCAAAAATGCTTGCTAGGTGGCAGCACAAACGCAACGTTGGAATGCGTATAGAGGTCGCTAAATTTCACAACATCGGGCAGGACCACAGTAGCCTAGTTGGTAAAGCGTCTGCGGTACTTACGCAGAAGACGCAGGTTCGAATCCTGCCTGTGGTTGTGAAATTTTGCGATTTTCTACTTTGTAAAAAAAAAAAGAACCTTTACACCTCCTACCCCTTGAAGAAAACTGGGCGTGCGCAGGAGTTTTTAATATAAATAATACGCAGTAGGTTGATGTGTGCACGATGTATTGAGGAAGAAGGTAAAGTCTTTTACAAAATGTCATTATGGCTTGACAGATGGTGTTAACAGATTAAAAGAATTGGTACAATTTCTATGTTTTCAACATAACTCCCGACAAAACAAAAGATGTGGCCTCGAAAGTGGACTGTAATTAAAACTGGTTAGACTGTGGTACCCTTATCTTTAATTTTTGTCAGTGTTATGTACAAAACGACATGTTTAAAATAAGTTATTTTATCATTAAGTTCGATATTTCAAATCTTTTCAAAAACTTAAGTGAGCTAATTACAAAATAAATATTTCAAAGTTTTGACATTGTTTACTTATTTTTTTACTATCTAATGCGTTTACAATTTCTAATGCGTTTTAAATTTAAAACCATGGTAGTATTTTTTAACCTAAACATCTTAATAGTAGTACCTGTCTACTTTAACAGTAGTACCTACCTAAGTAAATTAAATATCTTAACCTCAGTCTCTTGGCATCCCCTCAGGTATAATCAGTTTACCTGAGGAGCGTCTAGGCCTACGAGAAGAGCTGGACATACGTTCCATGACTGGGCAAAAACGTGCGCTGATGCGTACCTTTTTATTTTTAATTGAAAGGCAGAGGACATATTTTTGTGATTGACGTTTTATGAACTTTGCCATTAGCTTTTTTAACTTCCATTGCTCTTATTTTTCCATCAGTTCCAGGAAAAACTTGAGTAATTCTGGCCATAGGCCACGTCATGGGTGGTGTGTCCAGTTCCCTCAAAATTACAAGATCTCCTATCTTAACATTTGGCACGTTATCTTGCCATTTGGGCCTATTCTGTAGCGCATTTAAATATTGTTTAGACCAATATCTCCAGAACTGTTGCTTTAATGCTGTGCATTTCTCCCAAAATTTTAATGTGATTTCAGGAAGTAGTGAAACATCTTTTTCTGGTAAACAGGTTAAGGGAGCTCCTGTCAGAAAATGACCGGTTCTAACTTCGGTTCCAACTTTTTGAAATGGTCGGCTAATATTTACCCTATCGGCAGGCAATGAACCCATCAGCTGTTTGGCTGTGTCAGCTTTGAAACGAAAGCATGTCATGCATTTATAGATGACGCTTTTAATCAAACGTAAAGCATTGATAATCCAATATCGTTGGTTAAGGCTGGATAATATTAGCCTTTGACCAGCGTGCAAGAGCTTAAAATGTTCATTTATTATAAGCAAATTAGTGACCCGAGATTCTCTAGGCAAAATAATTTGATGTTTTTGGTTGTAGTTCAAATCAGCATGTTGCAGCCTACCACCTACTCTGAGAAGTCCTTGCGAATCTATGAAGGGGTTAAGCCCTTTTAATGGAGCTTGTACCTGCCTATCATTTTGCAAAGATTTGATTTCTTTTGAAAAATACTTAATTTGCTCGTGCTTGATAAGCACATTCAAAGCATCATTAGTCTCTGCAAAGGAAAGGAAATTTTTCTTTATTTGACCAGTATTAGATTTCAGATTTTTGCAAAATCTCATAACATAAGCAAGTACACGCTGCATTTTATTAATGTCAGAGTATTTATTTATAATATTTTCAATTAATGACGCGTCGTAGTTCTGCGAGGCTGCGCAGACCTCCGGCTCGTTCATTGGCACAGTTTTGGTCTCAGGGATGTATTTAGGTACTTCAAAATTATGATCATTGAAATCATAATTAGAGTTCAACATTTTCTGAGGACCTGTCCACCACAAAGTGTGGTTTGGTAAGTCGCAGGGTTTGACTCCTCTACTTAAGCAATCTGCAGGATTTTTATCCGTCGTTATATATGACCATGTGTACAAATTTGTTTGTTGATTAATCATTTTTACTCTATTCGCAACATATGCATTCAACTTGATTGGGTTTGTTTTCAACCAAGCCAATACTACTTGCGAGTCTGTGAAGAGATGAACTTCATCAATTTGTTGTTTTGCTTCAAGTGTTTTATGCACTTTTAAGGTTAATTTTGCAAGTAGAAGCGCTGCATTTAATTCAAGACGCGGAATTGTCAGTTGTTTAGGTGAAATGGGGTTGATTCTAGATTTAGAACACAAAAGTGACATTTGCACCTTTCCATCGCTGCTGTCAACAGTTCTTGCATAAATTGCACATCCATATGCAACATTGGAAGCATCAGCAAATCCTATTAACTGAACTTTTTGTCCATCACTTTCACAAACATTTCTTTTTATTTTAATACGCGGCATATTTATTAAGTTATTATAGAGTGATTGCCATTCCTTTTCTAGGCTAGATGAAGGAACAGAATCCCAATCAGTTTTGGACAACCAAAGCTTCTGCATTATATGTTTGGCTGGCACAAAAACAGGTCCGATTAAACCAAGAGGATCGTAAAATTTACTTATATAGCTTAATATCTCTCTTTTTGTTTTGACAGATTGCTTAGGTGGAGGAGAGAACACTAAGGAGTCGGAATTTATATCAAAATTCAGCTCTAATGTTTTTACATTATTTTGAATGTTTATCTCCCCAGAATACCTCTGTTCTTGTGGAACATCCTTTAAAATATTGGAATCGTTCGCTGACCATTTGTGTAGAAAGAAGCTACCTTTGGAGAGTAATTCTATAAGTTGATTTTTTGTTTTTATGATTGTGTCAAGGTGATTGTGGCTATATAACACATCATCTACATATGCAGAATTTAAAATCACTGGAACTGCTAAAGGATATTCATATTTAAATCTGTGTGCTAATTCGTTCAGACACCTCGTGGCTAAAAAAGAAGAATTCTTCAAACCATAGGTTACCGTGTTGAGTTGTAAACATTTAATTGACTCATCAGGGTTGTCGCGCCACAAGATGTTCTGTAACGACCTTTGGCTTTTTTCTACACTTATGTTGCGAAACATGCGCCTTATATCGCATGTGAAAAAATATCTGTTTAGTCTGAACAACAATAGTGTGTCGAACAATTCATTTTGAACAACTGGGCCGTTTAACAAAATGTCATTCAGAGAAATTTTATTTGAGGTTTTCATTGACGCATCAAACACAGAACGGACCTTCGTACTTACTGCATCTTTTTTGATTACGGGAAAATGAGCCATAATATATACTGCATCATGAGTTAAATCATAGCTAGTTATATCGACATAGCTGGCATGGCCAAGATCTATGTATTCATGGATGAATTTTTGATATTCATCAAACAAGGTACGGTCTTTATGAAGTCTTTTCTCTAAATTTAAAAATCTTTGCATAGCCAAAGTTAGAGAATTCCCTAAAGTTTTGTTTACATCGTAAATTGGTATTTTTAGGGGCATTGAAACTTCAAATTTATTATCAATAAGTTGGACCGTATCTTTAAAATATTGTTCGCAATATTGTTGTTCAGACGTAAGATGCTCAGTGTAAATTTCTGGTACAGCTTCGGATTGCCAGAACTTGTTCAAATTGTCATTTAGGTCACTTTTACACTCGTGACAAAATAAAACAACAGAAGGGTTCTGGGAAGACTGAACTGGGATTTTTCCTGCGACTATATACCCAAACTGTGTATGAACGAGGCGGGGGCCTGCAGGATCGCTGAGCTCATTGTGCTGCTCTTCAAGCTGGGGCAGCAACGCCTGAAAAAAGATGTCAGCAGCTAACAAAATGTCTATCTCGCTTGTTTCGTTGAAAGAGTCATCAGCTAGGATTATATTTTTAGGTATTTTCAAGTGAGATTTGTCAAATGCAATCTGTGGTAAATCAATGGCAATTTTGTCTACCACCAAACAGTTGACGTTTACTTGGTATGGATACGCACATGAAAATACATCCAGCTGTAACGAGCTTTTAATTTTTCTTTCTGTGTTCGCTATGCCAGAAACATTAGTGTTGCTTGGCAACAACTTTTTTCCCAATAGGTTGGCAAGTTCATTTGTAATGAAAGAGGATTGGCTGCCGGAGTCTAGCAAGGCTTTAACTATAATTTCTTTCCCGTCTTTGTCTAAAATTTTAACTTTGGCCGTGGGCAACAAAATTTGATTTTTATTTTTTAAACCAGACAGTAAAACGACATCTCCCTCAGGAGTTGCAGGAACGTCATGTAAAAGTGTATTATGATTTTGCTTGCATTGAATACATTTAAAGTGAAAGCGACATTTACCACTGTGAGTATTTAAGCAGATGGTGCAAAGTTTCTTCTCTTTAACAAACTGCTTTCGCTCTTTGACTGATGCAAGCAAAAACTTATTACATAAAAATATTTTGTGGTCTGACTTACTGCAGAAGCGACACTTGGGTGAGTCGTTAGTAACAGGCGTAGCCTGCACCCGTGGTCCGCTTACGTCGTTGTTGTTCGAGCTCTCCAAAGCCAAGGCCCTTGACTCGAGGTACTTTATAAATCCTGAAAAGGTCGGGGTTTCTGTTGAGTCCCTATCTAGACAATAAGCCCTATTTGTGACTTGATCAAGTTTGCGAGATAGAATGCATACAAGTATGCTGTCCCATTTATCGACAGGCTGATTTAAATTTCTTAGTGCTGCAACATGTTGTTTTGCGACTGAAATAAAATTCCGAAGTGACGATACACTTGGTTTTTGTATTGGGGGAAGGTCCAATAAATTTGAAATATGTTCAAAAATTATTCGATGGTTGTTGTCATACCGATCACGCAAGATTGCCAATGCTTCACAATAACTTGAACCTTGTACCGGCAAAGATTTTACAAGATCATATGCTTCTCCTTTTAAGAAGTTTCTTAAATAAACAAATTTGGTTACATCACATATTTTTGTGTCTTTATGCACTAAGGCCGTGAACAGTTCAATAAAAGGTTTGTAATCTAGGTACCTGCCATTGAATGGTGGAATCTGAATGTCTGGTAGCTTTAAGTTTTGCTTGGGACCTCCGGATCCATCGTTTTGTACTATTGGTATTTTTGTTGCAATTGCTGCGCTTAGCAAACCCATGCACTTGAAGTAGCATTCTTCTACAGCGGCGGGATCGTAGCTGTCATTTATTGCAATCAGTAAATCCGTAAATTCCTTGAATGTTACTCTAGCGTGGTCCAACCGCGTTGTTAGTTCATGCTCTGAAGCAGTCTCCAGATAGTCTGTTGTGAGGGTGTTGCGTAAGCGCGTCAAGCATCCCTTGATGTAGGAGCGCTTATTCATCATAGCTTTAAGCTGTTCTTCATCCATTTTAACCTAATAAAAGCAATTACAAGGGTAACAAATAGTATGACGCAAAAACAAATTTTTCGTGCAACCTTCACAAATAGTTCTACAAACCTATAATTTTGTATTTGTCTATTATAAATACACTGTTCACAATGCTTATAGCTTAAAATATGCCGGCTTTTTAATAATTTTACGTAGATAATTTTACGTGGCGTGGCGTGGTTTTGGAAAATGACGTAATCATGTGACGTAATCTTTTTGACGATTGAATCGATCGATTGATCGATTGAATGAAGATTTGCCGATCAATTTGCTCACTTCACTCCGTCAAATGCGGTTTTGCGACGCACTTCTTGATAAATGTGCCGTGTGAAGATGAGATAACAATCTCGATATTGTATAGCGCTATCTTCTTCTCCCAGCGTTTGAATTGCAATCGTGTTAAAAAAAAAACGTGGACGAAATTCGGATACACGATTGTGCGGGGATATAGTTGTTCGCTCCCTCCTGTTGACTCGGGCAAGTATGTACATCTACCTTGAATCTCGATTCTCGACTGCGAAGACTGAACGATTGAATGAATGAATCGTTCTGAAGCGCACGGTGACCTCGCCTGTGTGCTGATGAAAATGGCGGCTTGAATGTACTCACGATGCTGGGCTGGGGAATCTTGCAACCCAGATTTCGTGTATTTTCTCGGCCGGATCGCTTCACAAACGATTGAGTGGGTACCTTAGGACTTCTTGAATCCGGCTCGAAGGACCATGAAGAAAACTGGGCGTGCGCAGGAGTTTTTGATATTATAAATAATACGCAGTAGGTTGATGTGTGCCCGATGTATTGAGGAAGAAGGTAAAGTCTTTTACAAAATGTCATTATGGCTTGACAGATGGTGTTAACAGATTAAAAGAATTGGTACAATTTCTATGTTTTCAACACCCCTCTTGCCTTTGCTTCGCTACCGTCCATTACTTTTAGTAAGTAAGTAAGTAAGAAATTTGGTATCTTTAATATTAAAACACCTACGTAAGAATAAAAAAGCAAAAACGTAAAAATGCAAAAAGTATTTTTTTTAATGAATTTAATCACTGCTTTTAACAGATTTGCCTTTTATTAAAGTTTAGTACTTCAACTTTTTGGTCAAAGTTTCGACATCGATTTGTCCTTGTGTAACTTATCGACTATCGATGGATGAAAGCATGCCCACATCCCTACTTGTGACGAATTATTTCTTATATATTACTTCTATATGAGGTCAAATTTCTTTGGTACCAATCGTTTGCTATTCACGTCATTCGTCGTACGTTTTTCAACATTTGAAGATGGCGGTCGTGTTTTTATTTAAATTTTAGTTTTACATGTTTATTGAAGAGTTTAATGAATAATTTTGATTGGGGATTATGCAGTAAACAACATTCAAAGTGAACATCTATTAGAAGATTGGAATACATGCATTTTCCGAAATTTTTGGATGGAGAGAAGCGGACTTCGTGACTTCAATAATTTTCCCTATCAACTTATCGGAGTCATCGTGGTGCACAGGCTTTCCTCGTCGTCGATCTTCGAGATGTGGATTCCTGTGTAAATCAATCTTTCACTGGACATTGGCGTATCGCCATAATTTTGTAACAATTCCTTTACTTTGACATTGGCGAAATACGTTTTGTAATGAGATGTGATGCCATTAAATAAATATACAATACAAACCGGTTGTGGATTACAGGGTCCCAGCCTCAGAACAAAAACCTCCTTGCTTCGTATGAGGTCAAATTTCTTTGGTCCCAGCAGATAAATTGTTTATTTATATTACCTATCAGACTATGTTTTAAGCTTTAAAATTATTATCCAAAATGTTTTTAGTATAAATTTTAACTGACGCTTGGAAAATATAGTAGAATGTAAATTTATTCAATAGATGCTTAGAAAACTTTTTTCGCTCAAGTCATCGCGGAATCGGGCATATATAGTATTAATGCATTCAGTATCATGTCCTGAATTAATGTATATGAGATGACAAGCGCGCATGTGGTGGAGGTGGAAACTGTGACGTCATAGACGGTCATACAAAAAAAAAACCGGCCAAGTGCGAGTCGGACTCGCGCACTGAGGGTTCCGTACCAATTTTCAAGTTTGTATGTGTTCCCGTTTTTAAATAGAACTAAAACAAAAATCGCCTCAGCGACCATCCAACTTGACTGCTTGTAATATTCAAGTCAAGTGGATTCCCCACTATACATATTTGACCCTTCTTAAATAGACTTTTGTATCTTTTAAAGACTCATAATTTTCAAGTTATGATGAAAAATACCAAAAAAATACCTCCCCCCCTTATCTCCGAAGTTTGCATAGCGAAACATCTGAATTAATTACAATCTAAAGAAGTTTATATAAACATTACAGCAAAAATTAAATAAAAAATTTAAAAAACCCCCGACAAAAAAAGTAAAAAATAATAAATTGCCTACACACTTGCGCTAAAGATGATACTTATGATATTTTGTTGTATTTTTGTTTAGCAATAAACAGTTTTTACTTACTTTTACTATTGTTGACCCTTAAATGCCTTGGGGGACCGCTAAGAAAACATTTAAATACACAATATACGTAAGTTGTTTTATTGCAGTTACCTACCTACTTTGTTTTCTTAGCGTGTCTCAGCACATGAGTAGTCTAGGGTCAGTAGTTTTCAAGTTATAGCGATTTTTACTTTGGCAGCTGTCATCCGAAATGTAGATCTCATCGAGACCTATAATTTGACTCAGCACACGAGTACTCTAGAGTCAGTAGTTTCTTAGTTATTGGGTTTTTTAGTTTAACAGCTATCATCCGAAATGTAGATCTCATCGAGACCTATCATTTGTCTTAGCACATGAGTTGTCTAGGGTCAGTAGTTTTCAAGTTATAGCCAGTTTTACTTTGACAGCTGTCATACGAAATGTAGATCTCATCTAGACCTATCATTTGTCTCAGCACATGAGTAGTATAGGGTCAGTAGTTTTCAAGTTATAGCGATTTTTAGTTTGACAGCTGTCATCCGAAATGTAGATCTCATCGAGACCTATCATTTGTCTCAGCACACGAATAATCTAGGGTCAGTAGTTTTCGAGTTATAGCAATTTTTAGTTGAACAGCTGTCATCCAAAATGTAGATCTCATCGAAACCTATTATTTGTCTCAGCACATGAGTAGTCTAGGGTCAGTAGTTTTCAAGTTATAGGGAATTATAGTTTGACAGCTGTCATCCAAAATGTAGATCTCATCGAGACCTATTATTTGTCTCAAAACACGAGTAGTCTAGGGTCCGTAGTTTTCGAGGTATAGCGATTTTTAGTTTGATAATTGTCATCCGACATGAAGATCTCATCGAGACCTATCATTTGTCTCAGCACATGAGTAGTATAGGGTCAGTAGTTTTCAAGTTATAGCGATTTTTAGTTTGACAGCTGTCATCCGAAATGTAGATCTCATCGAGACCTATCATTTTTCTCAGCACACGAATAATCTAGGGTCAGTAGTTTTCGAGTTATAGCAATTCTTAGTTGAACAGCTGTCATCCAAAATGTAGATCTCATCGAAACCTATTATTTGTCTCAGCACATGAGTAGTCTAGGGTCAGTAGTTTTCAAGTTATAGGGAATTATAGTTTGACAGCTGTCATCCAAAATGTAGATCTCATCGAGACCTATCATTTGTCTCAGCACACGAGTAGTCTAGGGTCCGTAGTTTTCGAGGTATAGCGATTTTTAGTTTGATAATTGTCATCCGACATGAAGATCTCATCGAGACCTATCATTTGTCTCAGCACATGAGTAGTCTAGGGTCAGTAGTTTTCAAGTTATAGCGTTTTTTAGTTTGACAGCTGTCATCCGAAATGTAGATCTCATCGAGACCTATCATTTAACTCAGCATACGAGTAGTCTAGGATCAGTAGTTTTCGAGTTATAGCGATTTTTAGTTTGACAGCTTGTGCACAATTAAAGAAGCCGAGACTATGACAAAGACAAAAAAGATGTTTTGGTCTTTATCACACTTTAGAACTTTTGTATATATTGAGCCTGCTCTAACTTGGAATGATTAGTTGCAAATCCATTACTTTACTTCATTTGAGTTCTGACGCAAGATCTGATGCGAATCTATCATTTTTTCTCCAAATAAAAATTTTCAAGCGCCACTAAAGAAATTTACACTTCAAAAATTGACGCGTCGCGTCGCTTTGACTCTGTCGCAGTGGTAATTGAGCCTAATTGATCCCATTTAATTACCCATCTTCGAAATTTAAACCTTACCCTAATATCTCATGTCTAAAGTCATGGTTACCTTACCATGTTCTTTGAATATCATTGAAGTAATACGGTACCAAATTTCGAATCGATAGGACATATGGAAGATAGTTCGATCCCCTCATCAACTATTAAATAAAGAGCTGATTATCTTCAAATGGCTGATCAGGTCATGGTTACCTTACCATATACTTTCAATATCATTGAAGTAACACGGTACCTAATTTCGTATCGATAGGAATACATATGGAAGGTAGTCAGATCCCCTCATCAACTATTAAAGAGCTGATGATCTTAAAATTTCTGATCAGGTCATGGTTACCTTACTATATACTTTCTATATCATTGAAGTAATGTAACACGCTGAAACTGGGTCTAAGCCTGGGCACGGCTCGCGAGATTATAATGGGCAGGAGCCAGGTATCCTAATGGCTTACTTAAAATTTACTTACTAGTTTCCTATCCTGGGCATGAACCCAAGCATCAGATTGTAACGTCTCCTAACCCCTAGAGCTATCCTAATAAGATGAAGGTGTGTATATGTAGTTTAAAGGTTTATGAACCTGTAAGGAATAATTGAATGTGGTAATGTCTAAATTTCTAACTATCCTAGCTGAACCTAAGGGAAATCTAAGGAAAGTCCTGTAGTTCTTGAAGCCTATGTATTGGGATTGTCCTAGTTATAAAATGGCCGATGAGATGTTTAAACTGCTTTTTGGACCCGACGAGGTGATCAACGACTAACCCTAATTCGTTTGAGTGCGGACCATGAATAAGTTGAATTCCTATACAATTAATTTCCTAGAATAAATGTATTGATTAGTATGAGCCTATAGGTACTGTAAATAATTTGTGTGAAAGGAAGCAGGTAGATCCGAAGGCTGTAAATGGTACATGAGAACATCAAAATAGTACATCTAAACTTCTCCAAGATTTTTATTTGACTTTCTTCAAGAAAATTTAGTTTATTTTTAACAATGTAAAGGCCTGAAATATATCCAGTCCTTTCAGCTCAATCTTTCATATAGATAAAGGAGTTTTATTACTTTCTATGAGCGAGATGACTTACAAACTGACTCCTGTTGTATTTGCAACCCCAGTATGGATGTATTGCAATATACTGGGTTTTGTCTTTCCCATAGTCGAATTTATATATCATCAGCCTTGTATCTTAGCTTGTGGCATAGAAAAGAGTGAGTTTATTAGATGAATCAAATGCGTTTTTCATTTGCAGCATTTGAGCCAAAAAGACCTTCTTTATAACAGACTTAGAATTGAATTTTATATTGAAGTGGGTAGTAGCTTTCAGTTGTAGCTATACCTTTTAAAGTAGTAAAATTGATTGTATAGAATCCCAGAGAAGGATAGATATGCTCAAATAATTGACTGGCATAAGTTGTTCAAAGTAGATTGGCCGATTTGAGGAGTAAATATTAAATCTTCTTACCCGTCTGCGACTGACATACTGCAATGAAGACTGAGTTGTCTGGACTGCTGCTGGCTTGGAATTGGACGCTCAGCTCCCCTGCGCTCAAATGGTTTGTAGCTTTTGGTTCCTATTTCACATGGTCCATAGACCTCCTGTAAGTTTAAAAAAAAATGAGACTAAGCCCCTAGAACATCTAACCACCCTTTATAAGGACTACCCTTTTAAAATATTGGTTTATTTTCTTACTCAACACGCGTTTTGACGTTCAGAGTACTCGGAAGTCGCTATAACACAAAAACATTTAGTAAAATAATAATTTTCTTGACAAAGATCACCATCGGCGGGCGATCTCGATGTACTATTTAATGTCGAATTGAACTAAAATTACTAATTAGGGTAATGAAATGTCCTAGGAAACTTAGCTTTTGTCAATTGCAGCGACGAAACTCGGCGTTCGGTCACTTTTTTTTCCATTTCCGAAGATTTTTCTTGTCATAGCGGGGCTCCATCTTGTTCTCTCGACCCGGTCGCAGCAGAAAAGGATGACGTAGCTTACATGTTCCACACGTTTCGAATTTAGAGATAAGACCGCCCAAACCAGCCAATCAGAGAGCTACAAACCAGCAGCTACGGCTAACGTCACCAATCCTACCCACTTCCCTCACACATTTCTATTTCCTGTTTGACAAGTAGACTTTAACCAAGGAGGTTCTAATATGCGCCGATTCGCGGCGCTAGACGAGTATTTTCAAGCAATTATTTTAAGTAATAATGCATAATCAGGCCTTTATTTTCATTACGAGTCGAACAAAATCTATGATCATTTATATTAAGATTCCTATTGTATTATTACTCATTTCAAAACTCCTAAAATAGAATATACTCTATTATATTCTTCGTGTAATTCCGTGTCGGACCATCGGCCCGTTACAACCACCCCCCAAAATTTGCGCAGAGCATACGCGTCCCCGGAGCAAATTTTCCGCCATTTGAATTTCACGAAGATAATCTAACATTTATTAACTTTTAACCCATAAAGTGAACACACGTAGATCCTGTTGTAGTGTAAGTTTTAAACCAAAAGAAAAATGTCTTCGATAAGAGTTCAAGAGTTAAACCACGAACATATTGGTTATACCCCAGAAATGTCGAGAATTTCGAACAAACAATATCCACACAGGAACACTGAGGTCTCAAACTCAACCCGTCAGAAGGACAGCTCATGAACACATCCAATCTAAGGCATGTTGTTTTGTCTTTCAACGTTACCCCATGATAGACACATAAACCCCCCGTAATGAACAAAGTCAGTCCTGTCCCCTAATTAACTGTTATATAACCAAAAGTCAAAGTCCAATACTTGACTCAATATCGCTTCCATTTCTGTTTTGGAGCTTGTGCAGTGTAGTTTTTGCATAAGCTGTCAGCTTCTTGTAGAGTAGAAGTTATTTACAGGGAGTACATCAACACTCACATCAGACATCAGAGTAATTTTCGTACCCAATGTCTCTTAAAATTAACCTAGCACCTATGATCCCATAAATACTTCGTTGTAAGTGTAGTGTGCAGGGTCAACAGTCAATAAATTTTTCCATCGGTTGAGAATCCATTAGTTCATAGCAACCCCACTCTCTTATCTTCCATATTTCATATTCAATCATCAACATTTACCCAATTACCTATTCCCCACTCTTAATGTTTCCTCTCAAAAGTCAGTTCAATCCCTTAAATTTCTTTCTTTCAATATTCATATAACCTTACGTTTCATACTCTCCTCCCTCTTTTACGCTGTTACTACGAACCACTGGTCTCCCCAATGAAACGTTCGATAAACAATAGGTTATGCTACTAGGTGGAACCTGCTCAGGCAAACGCACCGGCGCTGCGCAAAATTAGATTAATAATTTTAATTCCCCAAACCCTTTAGTTAATTCCATCAGCCTAACCACTTACAATGCCTAACTTACTTACTCCTAAGCGCAACTGATGCAATAATTCACAAGAGAAATATAACACCAATTGTAAATTTACCCCATCAACCCTCGATTTACACCATACAAATTTATTTGAAATGGAAGAAGTATTTTGCCAGGAAGGTTGGGAATGCGGCTATAAGTCCGTCCACAAATCAAAATGATTCCTAAGAAAACATCTTTCTTTCCAAGGACCTACGAGTCGGTCCCCCAAAGATCCTTTCAAATAAAACTCCTCGACAGCTTGTCGCAACGGATTACTCACGTGTAAACAAGTCGTCTAGCACAATACTTTAAAGGTGAATCATCGAACTCTCTCTCAAAATCTTCGTATTGAGCTCTATTTTCGTGATCAAAATTGTTTTACGACACTTCAAAAGTGATGGATCTTCTCATTTTTCACATTGGGCAACTGAATCTCCAACACAATCTAGGTGTCTACATTGTTACATTATATAACTGACCGGAAATTTAACCGTGAATTACGAAACTTTTTACTATTCAATTGAAATTCACTGTTTACCCGAGCCATCATTACCTGCCCACAGCCGAGCTTACCCGTACCTAAACAGCAAAATTCAAATAAATTTCAAATGTTTCTACACAAACAAAGAATTTATCACAAAAATATTTAAAATACATAATAAGAATTTTACCTGCGAATAATCGTATCACTTAGCCCCGAAGGAGTATCTCTCTTAAGGAGGTATCTCTCTTTGTCATAATTTAACTACCCAATTTAAGTAAATTTTCAGCTAAAACCTCAACCTCGAATTTCACTTAAAATATCCTAAAGTAAAGAAAATTAAAATACACGGCAGAGGTTTCCCGAATCTCGAAAGGTATACAAAATCCCTCGCCCCATTTAAGAAAAAGTACGCCTAAGATTACCTAAGAACGTCCGGTGACATTAAAACTTCAGCTACGGTACTAATAAAATTTATAATTACGCATACATGCCAATGTATCTTACGTATTGCAGCTTACGCATCTATGATAGTCTTACACACACAAATTTCTTATTATGGCATCTTGGTCATTACGCCCCTGAACGTTATTTCTTACGCATTATACATTTAATAATATGAAATTTCTCGCTGTACGCACACATGCCTTACGCCTTAAACACTCTACGCTTTACGCCTTATGTACATAATAATATAAAAACTCTTGCTGTACGCATACGTGCCTTACGCCCAATAAGCACATGAAAGTCTTACGCAAAACTGAATCAGTGCCTAAGAAATTTAAATGTAAAGTATTTTTATTCTATTCTTCCAAAAGACTACGCTTAAGCTTACCTACGAAAAGTGAATTTACTAATATTATAACCTATGTTAAATGGTATTCTTCATAAATATAGACCCCCCTTTTATTTGATTTGGTTTAGTTTAGTTTGGTTTGATTTGATTTGAATTGATTTGATTACATTTTATTATATTACATTTTATTTAATTTTATTATATTATATTGTATTTATTATATTACATTTTATTTTATTAACCTTGCTAGGTTTCCAATCAAACCTTCCCAATAAAATTTTTACTTTAGCCGGAACCGAATTGACAAACACCCATATACAGGAATAGGATATGAAATACAACTTAACATTCTCGACCCCACTCCATATGTCAATCTCAACCTTACTTGAACTAAATTTATTAAATTAAGTTAAAACGAAGACCCCTTAAAATAATATTTTTATATCTACACGCTTACTACCCTAATTGCCCCAATTCTTTTCTTATCTACACATAGATCCAATTTCCTCAATATTCATTTCTTAACTATTTCCTAAAGGTTACTTAAGAAAACCCCCCTGTATGTCCTCACTTAAAGAGTATCAAAGTATATAATTATGAATTCAAAATAACTAAAGGTAAGTTTTTTTTTCATTACTTTATTGTTTGGCATATTATTATAATCTCCATATTGGTATGCAATTATTTAATCCTGTAAATTATTTTGTATAAATAAATCATTCTATGTTGACTCACTCAAACCATCTAAAACAAATCTTGACCCTATGCGTATCACAACTGAATAGATATGCTTTATTATTTAACAGCAAGTCATCATTATCATAACATTCCATACAACGTCCCATGCTACCAGAGCCTCTCCCTAAACGCTACCAAATATGACTGCTGTTGTTGGTGAATACAGTGTGTAAATTCAAAGGAAGGTGCTACTGCCCAACCTCCAGTTCACGAGCCATTAGTCGCCTCTTATAACACCCATCTAGTTGGTACTATTCCTTGCCGGTACCGCACAAGGGTTGTAGTAAGTATTCAACCCCAACACATGATTTACCGTCGGCCTGTCTCACCGCCCATCCTGTTATGTATCTCTGTCAAGTAATCGACCGAACGAATAATTTCTAGAAAAACCTTGAAAACTCCTACCCCAGGTTTAATAGGTTGTTCCATGACCCTAGAGTCTGTTATGTAAATATTTCCATAATGATTATGCCATGACATTCCGCAAAGGCCCCAGTCGACCGCACTCGCTCCATAACAGCCTCCCTAACAAATAAAGTATTACTATCAGTTGAGCAAGCTCTGCTACCCGTTAACAGATGGCGCTGTTGGTTTATGACTAACACGCGATATCTACCTATCCTGACCTAACTTAAGACCTAGTCTAACCTTTGCACTGAAAACCCCGCAAGACAAAACTTCATTTAAACCGCTATAGCCGTCTCCTAGAATCAAATTGCAAGCATATTTATAAAGATTACTCGCTCAATAGTATAGAATTTAGTCATGACTTACTTGTGTAAATAATCTAAAATAAGTATTTAGTATAATTTAATCTTATAAATGAATTAGCTAAAGGTTTTCATTTTTTTTTCGAATAAGCAGGTATCAATTATTGTTCTGATATTATTCTACTGTAAATATTCCAAATTCCAACAAATTCCAACCTGAAATTTATATTAGCATAGCTGGTGCCCGCGACTTAAGCTATATCATTGTAAAGTTTCATTAAAATCCATTCAGTAGTTCTTACGTGAAGGAGTAACAAACATCCATTCATACTTACAAACTTTCGCGTTTATAATATTAGTAGGATAGGATAAGGATTTAAAAAGCTTTGAATTTTACAGACTAAATCTTCTAGCATTTTGTATCCTAATTTTCTGAACAAATTACTACTAAACAACTAAGTATTCAATAAGATTTAAAACTACTAACCAGATTCATACTTTGCCTAACTCATCTGATTCGAGCCTTCAACTATTTTTCTTTGAATTTCACTGTTAAACTTTAAATTTTACACCAAATACACATTTCCTAACCAATGTACTCGTAGTACGGTTGAGTTCCTTTTATCACTATTTAGTACAGTTTTTCAGGTAATTTAACTATCATAACTTAAAATAAGCGATAAACAAAAAGTATATTCTGACAGTCAGCTGCCCATCGCGTTCAGAAATTAGTCACATGGTTGTTCCGTTTCGAATAATAACTACCTTTTGACAGCAGTCCGTCTCGACCACACGTATGAACGTCATATTAAGCTACCCCTCTATCAGCACAATCTTCGCCCGATCTGGATCGTGCCCCCACGGTCGGATGTATATTCCTTTACTTCAAATTTTTAACGCTAGGGCTGTCAATTCAGTTGTCGACTAAAATATTAGGTGTCGATTTTTTGATTTTAAGCTCTCACCCCCCCCTACAAAACGATCCGACTACAACCCGCAGATAAGATATAGATTAGGTAAAGCAACGAAAAATTTTTATATCTTAAAATTCTAGTCAAGCTAATATTAAATTTTCATTATAGGTATTTATGTATTATCTAGTAAAATTTTATTTGAAACGTAACTTGAAAGTATCCACGCATCTAAATTTCAATTATTTTTTTCTACAAGTATAACTACTACAACCCTTTAATTTTTCCTGTCATTTAGCTAATCCAAATGCGAATCTATATATCTTTTTTTTTTCTCACCCCCCCCAGTCTCAAACTATTGAAATTTCGTTGAACTTAGACTACAGTAATGTATTTTTTTTTTTAAGTTTTAAACTATCCCTATAACATATTCTAAGATTTTAAGCTACGAGATTAACTTTTGTTCATTTCTATTCCTAATATAACTATTCCTATTAAATCACTAACCCTAATAACATAACTTATCATGGTCCGCACCTTCCATTCCACAGCAACAGATTGTGGCCACGATAGTAGCCACTCTTACAGACCAAGACAATCCCAAAAGTCAAAATAAACCCTACATTAAACTACAACATAATTTATCGATAAAATGCTACACTATTTATTCGCAACTATTCCTACACTACAATAGACACATTTTTTCCTATTTTTAGGGTTCCGTACCTCAAAAGAAAAAAACGGAACCCTTATAGGATCACTTTGTTGTCCGTCTGTCTGTCTGTCTGTCTGTCTGTCTGTCAAGACCCTTTATCTCACGAACGGGTAAAGGTATCAGGTTGAAATTAATACCATATATTAGGATCCATGAACCACACAAGATCTGAAAATTTCAATTTTTTACAACGACGCAATCAAAAGATATGGCATTTTATGTCCTCATCTCCATACATTGACCTAAAATTATGAAATTTGGCAAGAAGCTAGGTCTCACAGTACAAATAAAGGGAAAAGTCTGAAATCATTAAATATTACAATTTTTCTCACAACTAATGGTAACCAATTGTGGTGAGCTCCCGTTTCAAGAACATTCATATAAGAGAGGGGTCAAGTTGGATGGTTGCTGAGGCGAATTTTGTTTTAGTTCTATTTAAAAACGAGAACACTTACAAACTTGAAAATTGGTATGTTTATAGGGCATAGGCTATAAAATAACAACAAATAATAAAATTTGGTCAAGCGCGTGTCGGACTCAAAAAATCTAGCACATTAACTTACTGAAATTTCAACTAATACAATTATGTTTATGTGGTGGTACGGAACCCTCAGTGCGCGAGTCCGACTCGCACTTGGCCGGTTTTTTTTTCTTATGATAGTGTCATGTGTGTATCCGAAATTAGCAAAAATCAGAACGTGTACGGCAGATGGCCTTGTTTCCAATGCCGTAATAAATTAAAAAAAAATCAGAACGTTTATTCGAATTCATTAATCACAATCGGAATTGCCAGGCATATTAAAATTCTGCATACTATTATAATTTTTCTAACTATGCTTGAAGCACTTTTATTAAATTCCTACAGTAATAAGTTTCCTGAGATTAGCTGAAAGAGATTTATGTAAAATATTAAGTATGACATTTTAATTTTCCTATCGCTTGTTACTTCAACTCCCTAATGATTCATCGATATTTAAGGATTATATTTTCAAAAGTGCACAAAATTTTAAATTGAAATAAGTAAGAAAATGTGTGAGCTATTCTACCAATTATGTAATTATAATCATGACACGACTTGTTATTTATTACCGTAATACAGCAAGACGCATTGCTCCCATAAGAAAAGATAGAAAATAAAATTAGTTCCTATTCGCGGCGCAAGTTCTATGTCATAAAATTAATATCTAGTACATCAATTGGAATTTTCACACAATTCTATCTGCTAATATTACTTTCTTAAATTGTTCTACCGTTTTTAAAATACACTATTTGGCAACACATATTATCATGACAACCCGTGACATGCGAAAAAATATTACAATTTAGATTGTTTTGGTAAGAAAAATCACCTTTAGATGCTAAAATGTGTTGAAATTACTTCCTTAATCATTGCGAAACCTAATTATATTGTTAGTTTTTTTCAGATTTCCCATCGCAATAACCCTAAGGGAGGAATTTATCCCTTATGAACTAAATTATAAAATGGCGCTCAATATCAAGGTAAGATTTGTTTAGTAAATGCCGATTTTAATTCTACTTGTTTACTTTTAGCTAAATTTTACTTTCTCGTTTTGATTTTTTCAGGTCAAATAAGAAAACTGAAAATTTCACGGCCCGCCGCCTCTCAGAATTACAATGGTCCACATTTTCAATTTAGAAACAAAGATTGTTTACTCATGCGTAGGTAAGTCTATAAACGTATTATAACAAATAGATTTTTCCCTGCCTAATTCCCTCTCAAGCAACTAATTTTCATTATTTATTCTATACATATTGTTTACTGTAAAAGAACATAAAATTGTACTTTTACAACTAATGTATCCTGATAGTAAAGTAACCTATTAATTTCAATTTTTCAGTGAAGTGTAAACTCAAGAAATTCGACAAGACGCAGCCCCGGACCTTATCAACAGCAAGACATAATGACAGCACCATGGACCCATCAGATATATCTCAACCCCCAATTTCTGAAGCCCTGAAGCTAAAATATTTTTGTGCAAAAGTGAAAAAAATTGTTTTTAAAATTACATGTTTCAAAGTGTCTTTCTGTGCAAGCAAATTAAAGTGTATTGTGTTCTGAAGTGTTATTTTTAATCATTCACTTAAGTAAGTACTTATCTGATAAGTAGCAAGTCTAGGTATCTCTAAGCTCATCCCATTGCAAGACATTCAATTATTATTTTAGCTTTTAGAATACCTATCTGTTATCATTCTTTGGCACAGATATTGACTGAAATTTAATAAGCTTTATAATAACACAACGGCAGTAAAATAAAAATTCTAAAATCTAGTTTAAACTCTCACATTAAGTGATATAATCTAATCTAGGCAATTTGCATATATCCTTAGTAACATATCTAGTTGTACCCTAAAGTCTAAATCCAATTTTTGCTAATAGAATATATAAAATTCTCCCTGATAAGTTAACAATTAAATTCTTACCTAGCAACCATATTAAAACAAAGCTTAAATATTCCCTACTAACTAATATAATATTGTTAACAGCCGTTCTTATCCTGGTCACGGTATCTTCAGATTGTAGCACGCTGAAACTGGGTCTAAGCCTGGGCACTGCTCGCGAGATTATAATGGGCAGGAGCCAGGTATCCTAATGGCTTACTTAAAATTTACTTACTAGTTTCCTATCCTGGGCATGAACCCAAGCATCAGATTGTAACGTCTCCTAACCCCTAGAGCTATCCTAATAAGATGAAGGTGTGTGTGACGTACACAATAAATGTGGGTACTCGGGGAGAATATCACTTCATAGCCAGCCGGCGAGCGGGGATGTTCTGTCTGTGTCCTACGTACCATTATTAGCTAGTTTTACTAGATGCATCCCGATAAATAACAGTACGTCCTACCGGACGCAACAGTGGCGACGACGATGAAATGAAAGCGTGGTGAGTGGAAAACAATTTTTGACAATATTTTCAAATTATCCGCAAAAAATAACTAGAAAAACCTTTGCCATCTCAAGCAATGGAAAAAAAGGAGGATTAGACACATATCTACCCTGAAAAATGTCTCCATTCACGTATTTGCTAAATTATGCATTGATCAATAAAATTGAACCGTTTGTTTACAAGTGTTCGACCGCCATCCCAAACAATGTTTCTAGTAGGTTTCGAAAAATATACAGAGAATTTCGCTTAGACTCTCATGTGTGTTACATAACATTAAACCCTTGCTGTGCCTTATTTCTCACACTCAAGAAAAATTAAATTACGGGAATGCGTTTCAAATATATCTTTCGTCAAATTGTTTCCGCTGATGGCTGCCTGGCCGTATTTTAATGATGCATTATTTCTGTTACCGAGGTAGTAGCTAATACCTACACAAGAACAAAATTGTTACACGTGTATGAATTCCTTTAAATAACCTAATACTTATACAAAAACAAAGCAAACAAAATATTTTTATCAGCCTCTGAAGGTAATCTATAGTGCAGTAAACAACGGGTCAAGCTTGATACTGGTAGTGCGAATCCAGCCGTACATCTAATGAAATAAAAACGGTACAAAGTTCAATGTGTCAGGCTTGATGTGCTCTTGACTGTACCAACTTAGAAATTGCGGTTCTCGAACCATAATTTTTGGGATCGAATCCCCGTGGAGACACGTCAAACAAAAGTGGTTAAGACATTGCATAATAAAGCTACTTGATTGACCGTTAAAATAATATAAATGCGTGCTTCGGGATGCAGGCTTAAACGGTTGTTCTAGTTATTATAGGCAGATCAGTAACTCTGACACCAGGGTTTTTGAGGTTTTACGTAAGTGCTTATATGCTTGCGTAAGTGCTTATTATGACACCGACGTAATGGTAAATAAAACTCGTTACTATGTGTCGTACCGTACCTACCCTATGCACTCAACTTACTAGAGTACGACGACGAGTACGTTTTGACGTTAACAAAATATAGGCAACCAACTTAAGATTACCAACAGAATCACCTGCACTATGTATATAACTTGCTTATGAAGCAATACCAGCTAATCGTGTTGTAAACAATTTATAATTAATTAGTAGACATTCGGTAGACAGGACCAAAATACCAAGACCAGAATAAAAAATAAGCCAGGTATGTAAATAACAACTCTTGATGTGGAACAAATTTCACTGTGCTAACTGCTTATAAATATCTATTGATCCAACTATAATTACCTACCTACCAAATATTTTTGTTTAATACATCATTAACAAACACCTTAAAACTACTTTTTAACTTTTATTATTAATTATAAATCTTGGTAAGTAGGTACGGAATGGATGCAGTGTTATTAAATGAAATCCTAAAAAAAATATGTAAACAAGATGGGCTTAATAATTATTACACTTCTATATTACCTACAAAGTATAATATGCAAGTAGGTACAGCTAGGCAACTCAGCTTGCTCCGAATAATCTTACTCGAAGCAGACCAAGATATGGCACCAGGGGTTTCCTGAATTTTGAAAAAAAAAGGGCAAAACTAAAAGGTTCGTACACATGAGAATAGATCGATTTTCGGCCCGAAAACCACTAATAGTAAATTTCATTGAAACTCGAGTAATTTTGATTACAAGTATACATTTATTTATACAAAGCAAATGTTGCTCGTTGATAAGTAGTATAGTATGTTGGGCACATTGAGTATTGTCACTAGAGTAGAGGAGACATTGCGAGAAAGAGTTGTGTGCCGGTTAGTTAACATTGAAAACATGCAAAGATGACTGACCAGCAGCGGCAGCACAGAATCCCTAGATGAAAGTAGGTATATAAGTAAGAAAGTCAAACAAACTTCATATGAAAAAGAATTTTCCGCATAAGACGAAATAAAGCGCTTGTGGTGCTGCAGTACTTTACTTCGTCAAGTGTATAAAAAATTTTTAGTTTTGCAATCAAATCAAATATAGTTTATTCATTGTTGGATATTACAATCTCTTAATGAATTATTAATTTAGAGCAATATTACAAAGGTGATATCCATTAACTACGAATTATTAAAGATTCACTAGTGATTAAATAAAAATTTACAGCTATATTTGTGTTTTGTAAAATACGCATAGCATCATTATTGCCCAATATAACGGACTGATGTCAATAATAGGCAATTTTCTATGATATTTTCAACTACGGTTTTAACTGTCGTTAAGTGGCACGCTCATCACTGTGGTAATTTCTGTTTTATGGCTTTTTAAAATAAATTAAATCTTTTTGGAAGAAAATATACTAAAGACATTTGGGATTTGCAACAAGTACTCACAGACTAACTAGGAGATACTAACAAGTACTTGAGTTCAAATGCTTATGGCACTGTTTCTCAGTCAGCACCAGAGTGGAGGTTACTTAAAAAAAAAATGTTGAAGCTTAGGCGCTAAACAATTTTAAAACAGAAAAAAAAAATATTAGAATAAAAATCAATGAAAGAGACAAATCAATGTGATTTAAATAGACATACCGAGGTATAACGTATGCGAACATGTTTTCACTATACTTTAGTATCAGTGTTTCCATTTTCCTGACGATATTCAGCAGCGCCATCCAGTTGAACTATCACAAGGTGCGGGAAAACACCCTATTGAAAATAACAAGTAATAGGTACTTAACTTACCAAGAGTAAAAACAAAATATCAACTTGTGTGTGTGTTTGCTTTTTATCATAAAACAGTCTTGATATTCTATAAAGCCACAAAATAAACTAACGAAAACAAAACAAAGGAAAAGTTAGTTTTAACGATAATCCTCGAATGGATTGAAATCCTCAGTTATATTGGTGATGCAACGAAATCAAGCTGGTATTTTTCCATTGTGTATGTAAGACCTTAAAAGTTGCAAACACATATAGACAACTTCTTTTATTGATCCAAACTTACAGTAAAGAAAAAAAAATAAGGAAATGTATAATTTGTTTCGATTAAAATATACACAGTTGTCACAAGAGTTTGTTCGTCCATATATTAGCTGTAAAAACGAATAAGTTCTTAATGATACCACAAATAAATAAAAATACCTAACAACAGCGTCTCAAATTTTTAAATCCATAATAATATGTAGGTACAGATAAGGAATTAAAAGCTAAAAAAAAAGAGATTAAATATTTATAAGGAAACTGTTATATGCTGAATATTGGATATTTCAAGACGTAAATACGTCATTATTATTTAGCCAATCAAAAATAAAATAAATTTTTATACTTGTTGCATCACTAATATGAGAAAAGCTACGCATGTGAACCATGTGAATAGGGGAGTCTAGATGCGATAGCACAGTGGTCAGTGCATTGGATCGTGCTGCTTCTGGTGTCTGGTGTATGTAAATACAAAAAATACTAGTTGGTTCGGTCCAAAGGTGCGGGTTCAATTCCTGCTCGTGTCTTGAAAGACTTTTCATATCCATAAAGGTTTATATGCGTGGTCGGGAGGCATGTGTTGATTTGGCCACAAGTCGAAAGACACCACAATAGCCCATGGGTCAAAAAACACCACAATAATCTATGGGTCGAAAGACGCAACAAAAATCTATGGGTCTAAAGACGCCACAATAATCCATGGATCAAAAAAAAAAAAACAATAATCTATGGGTCGAAACTGACGAAAGACGCCACAATAATCTATGGGTCTAAACTGTCGAAAGACGCCACAAAAATCTATTGGTCGAAAGACGCCACAATAATCCATGGATCGAAAGACGCCACAAGGGTCTAAAGACGCCACAATAATCGATGGGTTGAAAGACGCCACAATTACCCATGGGTCGAAAAATGGTGTACGCATGGATCAAACGACGCCATAAATATTCCATGGGTCGAAAGATGCCATAAATCTTCCAGAGTTGAAAAACATTATAAATACCATAAATTTTCTATGGGTCGTTTGATGCCATTAATGCCATGGCAAAACAACACATGTCTACTCGTAAAACTTAAAGAAAAAAAAATGGGCTCCAATATCACACACACAGATAGGGTGACAGTTCAGTTTCTTATGAACCAAGACTAAACAAATGCTTTGTCATACTCGAGTTAAAATAGTATTAAAAAAAAAAAAACTGCCAAAAGCATCCTGATTATCTTGATAACTAACTGTGGAATTGCTATTTTAAGAAAAAAAAAACTATTATTTGTAAAGAGGTGGTCCACAAACCGATATTATAAAATTTATTGGATAAATTTTAAAAACAAAATTCAAATTCTAATTAATTTGGAACAAATATCCTAACACGGCTGGCAACACCGAGCGACTTAGACGTCAAATATCAGCTGTTCATTATATTTTACGTATTTTAATATTTTTAGTTGTTATTCTGCATAATTTGTACATATATTATGATTTAATATCATATAACAAACATCAAAAAAGGTTTTAATCATTGTGAACCAGTGGAATGCGGTAAACGGCAAACCATTACCGGACGAGTTTGAATTGAAACATCAACGGATCCCGGGGAGTATTTTGTTTTATGATACCTAATTAATAACACTAAAGTTTTGATATTTTTTACCAATCAAGTGCACTTTAAGGTTAGATCGTGTAAACAAATTCACTATTCTACAAAATTCTCCTCCGTGAGAAACGTCCATCCTCATACCAGCGGCGCCTTGTTGAGTCTCTTTTCACTTGACTAATTAGTATGTGGAAGTGAAATTGATGATTGAACGTAGCCGGACACCTCAGATAAACTATTTACACTTCACTTTAATACAGGCAACCATTTTAGTGCTTATATTTTACTCTAATACCTACGAGTAGGTTGACACATTAGATACTTTATATGTACTTAGACAGTACTTTTTAACCAGCCAATTACCTGGTTTTTAGGCATATTATTGTTAGGTAGGTACCAATTAGTTAAATATAATATGGAAATAATATTATAATGATAATTATTGGGGATAGCTAGTAAACATTAATTGTTATCCGTTCACTATTTTATTGTTGCTATCATTACTTTCTTTCTTTGTTACAGTTTCATTTCTTATTGTTCTTACAAACATTTTCTTTTCTGAGTATCTACTAACCTTATTTTCTACACTTTGCTGTATTTTCCAATATCTAGTTTCATACTATACTCATTCTTTACTATTTAGTGTTTACTTAGTTTGGTTTAAGATACACCTAATATTCATTATAGAATTATAAAATTTTAAATTAATAATTTAGTTGACGGTTGCATAGGTCCTTTACTAATTATACTTTATCTGTTTATTCGGTTAGGTTATTTTATTTTAATTAATTCTAGTCTAATTATTTTGTCTATTACTGTAATAGCTTATTCTACAGTTCCTCCTGTATACATTTCAGGTCACCATGCCCCGTGTAACCAAAACACAGCAGCTTCAGAACAACCTAAGAGAAGCAGAGGAACTCAATGATCGCCTCCTTGCAGGCAGGGACGTAAATGAGTTTGAAATAAGGCAACTGAAGGTCAAACTCCAAACACAAATAAATAAATTTGACGCACTGCAAGACAGTTTCAAGGAAGCACAAACTGAAGTTACTCGACTACAAAATCATGTCGAGTCATTAACGTCCCTGCAAGATCTGCATCAGTCCACCCTTGATAGAAATAGTTTATTGCAAGTACAACTGAAAGAAGCACATGTACAACTAGCAGATTTATACAAGGAAAAGGAGGATGAAGAAAATAAGCATGCTGTATCCTTACACCATGAACTATCAACTGTAGAAGAGCACAAGGAGGAACTTGAGGAGCTTGAGAAAATAATAAAAGACAAGGATGTTGAGTTAACAAAGGCACAACAATGTCTTGATGCGCTTCATTCTAGACTGAGCGAGATTACAACGGCTTATGTTAAAAGTCAATCTTCGCTTCAACTCTTGACAAATAAATATGTAGAAACTGAGCAGTGCATGAATGAAATGTTGTCATCCACAGCTGAGCTCAAGCAGCTTTATACCACTCAGCAGCAACTGATAGCCACCCTCACCAATGACAAAGAGGTTGCTTGTGCTCCAGAACCACCGCGGACATCAAATATCAGTATGTCTTCTAGCTGTACGCCTGCCACCTGCGGTTCAACGTCAACATTTTTCAACTGGCGATTTTCAGCTCGCCTTACGAAGAAACAACGCCGCCAAAAGCGACACGCGTACGATCGACGCCAGCAGCGCGGAGACCAGCATGAGCAGACCGCTGTGAGTGACGTCATCGTGGTGGCACCACGGCAGCACATCGATGAGAGCATGGTGACTGCGAGTGACGACATCACCACGTCGCCAGTGTTGCCAACACATGATGCCGCCGCGCGTGAGCAGACCGCTGTGAGTGGCGTCATCGTGGTGGCACCACGTCAGCACATCGTTGAGAGCGTGGTGACTGGGAGTGAAGACATCACCGCGTCGCCAGTGTTGCCAACACATGATGCCGCCGCTGGTGGCGCCACGGTGGAACAGCAGCCACCTGTCGATAACAGCACAGAGACCACGGATGGCGAGGGCTTTTCGTCGACTTCCAATAAAAAGAAGACCTTTGTATATTCAGACAGGATAGGAGTAGGTCTAGGGTCTATTTTTAACTACTGCCATAATCAGCAGGTGACCAATATTTGCTGTCCCGATATTACTTTCGACGGTCTTGTAAGAAAGATTGCTGTAGGCAAGTTTGACATAAACACCACTGTTGTTATCGTGGTAGGCAATCATTCTGACATAAGTAGATTAAAATTAAACAATTTTGTGACATTGTTAAACAAAATACAGGTTGAAACTAAGTGTAGGTTTATTCTGTGTAACTTCCCATACTGTTCAAATGTTACTGAGCAACACAACAAATGTATACACAGAATGAATTTACATTTACAAAATTTGACAAGTCGTCATAGTGACATTTTATATCTTGACATGAATACTTTTATAAATTATTTCAAATTGACAAAGGATACTATGTATCTGCCTCTTAAGTTTAAGAAAGAGCTGGCTACATTGATAGCATATAACATATCTGACTCTGTTATAGGAAGTTATACACAAAAAACTTCTTTAGTTAGTAACATTACTAACACCAATTCTTTAAACTAGTTCATACGACAAAAGAGGGTTTTTCTAAACAAAATTTTACTGAAGTAAATGAAAAAAAACCTTCTGGCAAAAAACTTCCTATAGCAAAGACAAAGGAAAAATCTAATATTTTGAAAATTTTACATCAAAATATTCAAGGTTTTTCTGGAAAAATTTTAGAATTAGAATTATTCTTAGAAAGAACAAAATTTGACATTATTTGTCTGACAGAACACTGGCAAAAAGACTATCAAATGTTGATAAATTATGAAAATTATTGTATAGCCAGTGCTTTCAATCGAAAGTCTGCTTTACACGGTGGATCACTGATTTTAGTTCGTAACAGTTTTAAGATAAAGAACCGTAAAGATATTGTTCGACTTTCGGTTGAAAGATGTATTGAAATATCTTGTGTTGAGCTGGACGAGCATGTTGTAGTGTGCGTATACAGACCTCCCGCTTTTCAAAAATTTTCAATGTTCGAGTTAGTAATGGAAGATGTTTTAAAAATAGTGACAAAAGAAAATAAGTTTGTGATAGTGTGTGGTGACTTTAACGTCAATATCTTAGAAAATAATACCTATAGTAACAAACTTATAAGTCTTTTCAAATGTTTTAATTTAGAGCATGTATTTTTTGAACCTACAAGGGTGACGTCATCCTCGGCTACCTGTATTGATAACGTCTTTTGTAATTGCGATTATTTTGAGAAAAGTATCATAAACTCGATTCAGTCTGACCACTCTGGTCAAAGTGTTACTTTTAATTATTCTCGAGTAACCCAGAAGATAGATATAGAAACCAGGAGCCTAACGAGCGGTAGGTTAGAAAAGTACAAAAACACGTTACTAGAAAAACTGCCCTGTCACAATTATAATACTAACAACCCTAATAACTCATATGAAGATTTATTCACATTGATTAATACTGAATTCAGTAAAATTTTCACTATTAGAAAAAAGCAAATTATTGTAAAATTCAAATTCAGTGACTGGGCTACCGCTGGTATTCGCAAAAGTAGAGAGAGACTTTTTGAATTATATGAGCTAAGAAATTATTCAAATGACGACAATTTCATTGAATATGTCAAAAAATATTCAAAATTGTTTAAATTAGTTTGTTCAAAAGCAAAGTCATTTTTTCTTCGGAAAAAAATACAGTCTGCTGATAACAAAATTAAGGCTGTATGGAATGTTATAAACAGTGAAACTGGAAAAGTGAAACCGCGTGACAATCAAATCACACTTCATACAAATCGCGGAACTATTAGTTCAAACGTAGAAGTGGCTCAAGAATTCGAAACCTTTTTTACTAATATTCCTTTGAAAACAACAGAGTCACTCAATTCTTCATCTTCACTTGCTAGCGATTTACTTCAAAAGAATGTGGACGCCTGCGAAACTGAATTTGGGTTCAATCATGTCACCCCTAACGAAATTATTAAAGCCTTTAAAAGTATTAAAATGAAAACTACTGAGGACCTATGGGGAATGTCAGTAAAAGTCTGTAGTGCGATCATTGATACTATATCTCCATATTTAGCTGTTATATTCAATGATTGTGTCGATCATGGTACATTTCCTGACTTAATGAAAAAAAGTAAAGTAGTTCCATTATTCAAAGCTGGTGACAAAAAGGATCCCAGTAATTTTAGACCAATATCAGTCTTACCTGTACTTAGTAAAATTTTTGAGAAGGTCATACTCAATCAAATGCTTTCACACTTCAATAGAAATAACTTACTACATGACCATCAATTTGGTTTCACGAAAGGGCGCAGTACAACGGATGCCGGGACTGCACTTTTAAAATACATCTTTTGCGCGTGGGAAAAATCTGAAGATGCTATTGGTATCTTCTGTGATCTATCCAAGGCATTTGATTGCGTAGATCATAGCACATTGTTGCTAAAACTTGAACATTACGGTGTTAAGAATAATTCACTTAAACTACTTAGGTCATATTTGGAAAACAGGATTCAAAAGGTACAAGTAAACAGGACGAAATCACTGGGATCTGTTGTCAAAATTGGCGTACCTCAAGGGTCCATATTAGGGCCATTTTTATTCCTTATTTATATTAATGACCTTCCTTCTGTGGTGAAGAATCTGTCAAAGATTGTGTTATTTGCTGATGATACTTCATTAATATTCAATGTAAGTAGGAAATCACAAAATTATAACGAAGTCAACGATGCACTTGGACAGATTCATGCATGGTTTACTGTTAACAATCTAGTCCTAAACGCCAAAAAAACTAAATGTATTAAATTTGCACTACCAAATGTAAGGTCTACTTCACATAACATAGTATTGAATAATGAGCCATTAGATTTTGTAAATAGTACAGTTTTCTTAGGGTTAACACTAGACTCTAAACTTCAATGGGGCCCTCATATAACGGCTCTTTCTGGTCGATTGAGCTCGGCTGCATATGCTGTTAGAAAAATCAGACAACTTACTGATGTAGCTACTGCAAGGCTGGTTTACTTTAGCTACTTCCATAGCATTATGTCTTATGGCATACTGCTTTGGGGCCGAGCAGCTGATATACATTCAATATTCGTTTTACAAAAGAGGGCTATAAGAGCAATTTATTGCCTGAAGACTCGTGATTCCCTGAGAGAACTGTTCAAGGAAATCAACATTATGACAGTGCCATGCCAGTATATCTATGAAAATATAATGTATGCTAGAAAGAACATTCATCAATTACCAAAAATTTGTGACAGGCATAATTTTAATACTAGAAATAAGCATAAAATTGATCAACCATATACTAGATTAACTAAAGTCAATACATCTTTCGTTGGTCTGTGTATACGATACTACAACAAAATACCTGACAATATAGTGCAATTACCTGAGAGAAAGTTTAAAGAATGTGTAAAGCAAACGTTATGTAAAAAAGCTTACTATAGATTGGATGACTATATGAATGACAAAGAGGTATGGTGCTCTGATATTCCAGCGAAACACAAGAAACACATTGTAAAAAGCCGACTCTTAAAGTAGGCCGTGCTGCAGTGGTTTCTTGCCGTTTCTTTTACGCTGCCATAGCACGATCCGAAACGGCGTAGACTCGCTCTATTTGCATTGTATTCTGCATGACATTCAATAAGTATTCTGTAAAGAATCTACATTGAATAAAATTATCTGAATCTGAATCTGAATCTGAACAATTCATCAGAAAACAGAAATCTCATTCCCTGACTTTTATAATAAACGCGTTCTTTTAACAAATAAGTGTAAGAACATGTATTTTCAAAACTTAGTTATAAGGAAAGCTGTTGGATATCCTAATAAAATAAAAATAAAATAATAAATAATACTACCTAAGTATCGCGCGCAAGCGCGAAATTTCACGTTAATGAGAATATAGATGCTGCAATATTGTCCACAGGTGGAGTTTCTGCTTAAAGATGACTTTAGACTGCCAGCGACCACAACAACAATACTGGAACTCTCAGTGTTGCAAGAAGCATCCACAAATGAAAGGAAAAATGGAGAAAAGTGGACAGTACCTAGAAGAAACTTAATTACCTAATGAACGAAGTTGTAAATTTTAATAATGATACTATCGTATCTAAATCGGTTCAATGTAAGACTTATAGTGCTTTGATATTCTAGCACGACACAGGGAACCCATTGTATAAAGCCGACTCTTATAGTAGGCCGTGCTGCAGTGGTTTCTTGCCGTCTCTTTTACGCTGCCATAGCACGATCCGAGACGGTAGTCGAGTCGCTCTATTTGAATTGTATTCTGCATGTTATGATGACCATTAAGTATTATGTAAAGAATGATATATAAAAGTATTTCAAATCATATAAAAAGGAAGAGATGTGACGTACACAATAAATGTGGGTACTCCGGGAGAATATCACTTCATAGCCAGCCGGCGAGCGGGGATGTTCTGTCTGTGTCCTACGTACCATTATTAGCTAGTTTTACTAGATGCATCCCGATAAATAACAGTACGTCCTACCGGACGCAACAGTGTGTATATGTAGTTTAAAGGTTTATGAACCTGTAAGGAATAATTGAATGTGGTAATGTCTAAATTTCTAACTATCCTAGCTGAACCTAAGGGAAATCTAAGGAAAGTCCTGTAGTTCTTGAAGCCTATGTATTGGGATTGTCCTAGTTATAAAATGGCCGATGAGATGTTTAAACTGCTTTTTGGACCCGACGAGGTGATCAACGAGTAACCCTAATTTGTTTGAGTGCGAACCATGAATAAGTTGAATTCCTATACAATTAATTTCCTAGAATAAATGTATTGATTAGTATGAGCCTAAAGGTACTGTAAATAATTTGTGTGAAAGGAAGCAGGTAGATCCGAAGGCTGTAAATGGTACATGAGAACATCAAAATAGTACATCTAAACTTCTCCAAGATTTTTATTTGACTTTCTTCTAGAAAATTTAGTTTATTTTTAACAATGTAAAGGCCTGAAATATATCCAGTCCTTTCAGCTCAATCTTTCATATAGATAAAGGAGTTTTATTACTTTCTATGAGCGAGATGACTTACAAACTGACTCCTGTTGTATTTGCAACCCCGGTATGGATGTATTGCAATATACTGGGTTTTGTCTTTCCCATAGTCGAATTTATATATCATCAGCCTTGTATCTTAGCTTGTGGCATAGAAAAGAGTGAGTTTATTAGATGAATCAAATGCGTTTTAATTTGCAGCATTTGAGCCAAAAAGACCTTCTTGAATTGGGTAGTAGCTTTCAGTTGTAGCTATACCTTTTAAAGTAGTAAAATTGATTGTATAGAATCCCAGAGAAGGATAGATATGCTCAAATAATTGACTGGCATAAGTTGTTCAAAGTAGATTGGCCGATTTGAGGAGTAAATATTAAATCTTCTTACCCGTCTGCGACTGGCATACTGCAATGAAGACTGAGTTGTCTGGACTGCTGCTGGCTTGGAATTGGACGCTCAGCTCCCCTGCGCTCAAATGGTTTGTAGCTTTTGGTTCCTATTTCACATGGTCCATAGACCTCCTGTAAGTTTTAAAAAAAATGAGACTAAGCCCCTAGAACATCTAACCACCCTTTATAAGGACTACCCTTTTAAAATATTGGTTTATTTTCTTACTCAACACGCGTTTTGACGTTCAGAGTACTCGGAAGTCGCTATAACACAAAAACATTTAGTAAAATAATAATTTTCTTGACAAAGATCACCATCGGCGGGCGATCTCGATGTACTATTTAATGTCGAATTGAACTAAAATTACTAATTGGGGTAATGAAATGTCCTAGGAAACTTAGCTTTTGTCAATTGCAGCGACGAAACTCGGCGTTCGGTCACTTTTTTTTCCATTTCCGAAGATTTTCCTTCTTGCTCCATCTTGTTCTCTCGACCCGGTCGCAGCAGAAAAGGGTGACGTAGCTTACATGTTCCACACGTTTCGAATTTAGAGATAAGACCGCCCAAACCAGCCAATCAGAGAGCTACAAACCAGCAGCTACGGCTAACGTCACCAATCCTACCCACTTCCCTCACACATTTCTATTTCCTGTTTGACAAGTAGACTTTAACCAAGGAGGTTCTAATATGCGCCGATTCGCGGCGCTAGACGAGTATTTTCAAGCAATTATTTTAAGTAATAATGCATAATCAGGCCTTTATTTTCATTACGAGTCGAACAAAATCTATGATCATTTATATTAAGATTCCTATTGTATTATTACTCATTTTAAAACTCCTAAAATAGAATATACTCTATTATATTCTTCGTGTAATTCCGTGTCGGACCATCGGCCCGTTACAGTAACACGGTACCAAATTTCGAATCGATCGGATATAAGGAAGTTAGTCAGATCCCCTCATCAAATAGAAATGAGCTGATGATCTTCAAACGGCTGATCAGGTCATAGTTACCTAACCATATACTTTCAAGATCATTGAAGTAACACGGTATCAAATTTCAAATCGATAGGTCATATGAAAGGTAGTCAGATCCTCTCATCAACTATTAAAGAGCTTATGATCTTCAAAAGGCTGATCAGGTCATGGTTACCAGACCATATACTTTCAATATCATTGAAGTAAGACGGTACCAAAACCCATGGAACCTATTGGATGTCTTAGAAATTCGTAAAAAAATAATCTTAAGAAGTTGTAGCCACCAATGTTTTTGGTTTTAATCGAATCTTAACATCAACACAAATCGGCAAAATCAATTTCATTAAATAAAAACATGATACTTTGATTACAAAATATTGTAATTTTTAGTGGTATACGAAAATGGAGACATCCGCCATTCTGAATCAAAACCTCCTTGATCGTGCCCTTACCAGTTGACACCACCGTTCACATAAAAATGAGGTTTAAATAAAAGAGGTCGAGTATCGAGTCAAATCCATAAAATTAGGCAACGTTAACCGTGGTCAGGACCCGGTTCAGTGACCGCTAGTGACACATAACTAAAGCGTTTCTGTGTTTCGGTAGGCACGTAACGCCGCGCCGTTGATTAAGCTACGGTTGGTTGGCAACTGAATCTAATATTAGTCGCTAAGCCAAGTCAAAGGCCATTTGCAGTTTAAAAAAACTGACAGTCAGGCCATGCAAATCCTAATAAGTACTTACTAGTCGCTCTGTGTAAAAACCAGTGCCCTTATGAAATATATTAGGTTAAATAATAGACTATATAGAACGGAATAATAGGACAAAAGCCGTGTGGTGCCGGCAAAGAATAGTACCAACCCATCTCTACCCGTGGGTGTCATAAGAGGCGACTAAGGGCTTATGAACCGCAGGATGGGCACCAGCATATTTCTGGGTAGCTTACCATCGTACAAACTGCGGTCACCAATAAAAATGTTAACAAGCGTGGTGATTATGGTAAATCCTTTCGACTAAGTACTTTAGGTAAGTACCACGCGTTTTTTCTGGAGTTCAGGAGCTCCCTGACCTGCAGTGGACGTTTAATGGATGTTACGATGATGAAAATGCATTAATGATAGGACAATTGTTCGCGACGACTGTCAAATTTAAAATTACCGCCAAATAATTATGGATAAAAATGGCAACACTAAACACCGATTGAAAAGTATTATTCGTCAGTGGCAAGCCTGACAGCTTCAACCACTCGACACAAGATGGCGTTATCGGGTAGACAGCTGTTATCAACACTAACTACGAGTTATTGACTCATCGACGCGCTAGATGGCATTACACGTTGGGGATATCATAATGTCTCGTAATCGTAGAAATAATTATTCTGCTTCCTACCAGGGGGCACCACCAGCGCGCGAGAGCTTTGTCGAATATTCCAGAAAGCCGAAGCCGTATAGAAGGAACGAAGAAATTTACTAGAAAATTCCAAGTTGCCAGAATTTTCCCTGAAAAATAGTATATAAACCGACCGCAACCGCGCCACTATATTCAGTTTTCTCTGAGCAATCGTACAGTAAATACGAAGCAAGAAGAGTGAAATAAACAGTGATACAGTACAGTCAGTGAATCTTACAGTAAAATAGTGCCGCGTTTTTTTATCCGTCCAGCCACCCAGTCAGTCAGTTCGTACAGTCATTCCGTTCAGCCCGTGTCCAGTTCGTCAGTGTATCTAGTGTACCGTGTGCGTAATAGTATTCCGTGTTACCTTTTTTCGCGCCTCTATTAATGAACCTGACAGTCCTAGTGCTGCCAAGTCCTAATTATAATTTTTAATACTAATAGTGTTGCCAGTACGTACATACCTATTCGTATTTCTATTTTTCTGTAAATGTACAGTCGTGTGAATAAATACAGTCCATTAATAGTTAGTGTTTTCATCATGTACACTGGGATGGTCAGGAAGCTCTGCGAGCGACCCCCGTCCCGTACATAATGGTCCTTCGAGCCGGATCTTCGAAGGATTCGCGTGTGATTCAGTGATCCATGGACAGTTGGACAGTACGTTATATAGTGTAAACAGACAATAAGTGAACAGTTTAAAGACAGTGACAGTAAAGAGTATAAAAAAAAAGTAAATTTTCGTGGATAGTGTAAAGAACAGTTTATTTGGTAAAACAGTGTGTTGCTCGTGAATAGTTTAAAATCGTGTTCGTACAGACAGATTGAACAGAGTCATAGTGAGTACAGACCCGGTGAACAGTTATATCTGAACAGTTTCGAAATTATAGTAGACAGTTACGTAAAGTGTATTGAGTGAATACAGACTAATAGACCGTGTACAGACCAAGTGAACAGTTTTAGTGGCACCTTATTCAGTTACGTAAATCGTGTACAGACTGAGTGAATTATTATAATACAGTGGACATTATTGAGAACAGGAAACAGTATCGAGTTGTAAACAATTTTTGTGGTAATTGAACAGTATTATAGTGTAAGTATAGTCGTGATAGTTAGAACAGTTATCTTGGACAGTGTGATTGTGTGGGTATACCGCGTGTAACAGTGTGAATACCGTGAATACAGCAGAAATGATTGTCGAGGTATGCAATGCCGTATCATCTGACCGACAGAAGCGCATTAAAGCAGCAGTTGTAAAGCTTAACGAAGTGATGTTGGAAGTCGACAGAGCAGACAAGAAACTTATCGACGCTCGCCGACACAGAATAGAAGTCGAACAGAAATATATAGTCTGTCAAACTAGAAAGTTTGAACGCATGATGTGCAATGCAGAGAAAACCGAGAAGTCCGCTGAAAAGGAGTTAGAATTAGCACGAAAGAAGTGTGAAATAGCTGTAGTCATACTCCGACAGATAGAAGCCGAGGAAGAGCAGAACAGGAAAGAGTGTCAGTCAAGGATAGAAACAGGATCCGTACGAAGTTCTGTTAAGTCTGAAAAGTCTGAAAGTAATAAATCTATGTCGGAAAAGCTCGCCCGAGCATCACAGGATGAAGCCGAAGCAGAAAAGAAATTCACCGAAGCTGAACAAAAAGAAGCCGAAGCTAAAATAAAAGAACAGAAAATTCGTGAACAGCTTAGAAAACTGGAAATGGAAGAAGCCGAAGTATTGTATCAGATGCAGAATCTGCAACAGTTTAAAGATAAGAAGACCGAACAGATTAGAACATTGAAGTCTGAAGAACAGAAAACTGAAGAAAACAGAAAAGTGAAGACCTTAGACTACAAGACAGAAGAACACAGTGTAAGTGAATTTGAAGAGCAGAAGACAGCGAAATACAGAATAATAAATAGAGAACCTGAAGAAGAGAGAACAGAACCCCACAGAATAATGAATCTGGAAGATACAGAAGTCCGTCCGAAGTCCGAAGAACAGAAGACCGATCCGTACAGAAGACAGAAAACCGAATTTCAGAAATTCGAAAAGCAGAAAGAATTTAAGACTGAAGAAACGAAAGTCGACAAGCCAAAGTCCGAAGATTCAGAGTCGCCAAGTCCGAGGATCTATAGTCCGATGGCCCATAGTCCGAGAGTCGACAGTCAGATGGCCCATAGTCCGAGGGTCTACAGTCCGATGGCCCATAGTCCGAGGGTCTACAGTCCGATGGCCCATAGTCCGAGGGTCTACAGTCCGATGGCCCATAGTCCAAGGGTCAACAGTCCGATGACCCATAGTCCGAGGGTCGACAGTCCAATGACCCATAGTCCGAGGGTCTACTGTCCGACGACCCATAGTCCGAGGGTCTACAGTCCGCTGACCCATAGTCCGAGGGTCTACAGTCCGATGGCCCATAGTCCGAGGGTCTACAGTCCGAGAGTTCACAGTCCGATGGCCCATAGTCCGAGGGTCCACAGTCCGATGACCTACAGTCCGAAGGTCAGCCGTCCGATGGCCAACCGTCCGAAGTCCTACAGTCTGATGGCCTACAGTCCGAGATCTGAAAAGTTTGAAAAGGATAAACCTACAGAAATTATAGATGAATACAGTAAACAGATGACCGAGGAAAAGAAGTACGAAGATTTGAAGGCAGAACGGCCAAGAGAATCCGAGAAACAGAAGACAGAACAATTTCAACAGAAAACAGAAGAGACGAACACAGAACAGTTCAAACGACAGAAGCTGCAAGAAGTTAAAGAAATGAAAACAGATAATTACAGAAAAATTAAGATAGATTATCAAGAAAGAATACAGAAGCGTACAGAAAACCGACATATGAAGGAAAATGGAAAACAGAAAAAAACAAGACAGAAAATCAGTACAGAATATCAGACATAAAATATAGAAGCTATCCGTACAGAACAGAACACCATTTGGAACCACAGAGTCCGTCCGTTCATCCGTTCCGTCAGCCGAATTCAAAATGGTATCGTAGCAAGTATGAAGACGTTAACAGAAACAGATCGTATTCAGCCGCCAACAGTCTACATTCGAACCTATATCATCCGTATTGCATTTTGTGCACAGAAACAGGGCATGAAGCCAAAAATTTTAAACAGTTTACCGAAGCCGACAGTGACAGCCGATGGAATATCGCAAAGAAGCACAATTTATGTTTCCGTTGCCTCCGACAGAGAATAAACCGAGAGCACAAATGCATAGCTTACAGGTGTAATGTCAATAATTGTATCAGATTGCATCATCCGTTACTTCACTTCAAGAAGAAGGAAGAAGATAATGCTGAAGAAAAATCCGAGAAAAAGCTGATACCAAAATCCGAAGAAACACTGACCAGAAAAGAAGTTTTGCTGAAGAAAACATCGCAAACCGACTCGGAGAACATAATTCGACGCACTTTAGAAGAAAAAGCTGAATCATTAAAGAAAAAACTACAACAGTTAGAGCAGAAACTGGACAGTCTACAGAAACACATTTTCGATTTAGTCCAGTCGTTCGCCGAAACAGTTCGTCCGATACCGAAACAAAATTCAACCGTTCAATATCGGCGGGAGGGACGCCCAACAGATATAAGAATGAAGACCATCAATCAACTCGACAGAACAAGTTACCGGCGGGAGGAACCGCAAATAGAATCAGTTTCAGCACAGACAGACAGAATACTCCGTATACCAGAATATCGGCGGGAGCATATCGAAAATTGGCGTAACCGAAGCTCACCGCAAATACCGAAGCAGTCACTACAGTCATCACAGTCAACAAGAGCTAGTCAACCGGAGATAAAGTCGTCGCTTCACCAGCGGAGTAAATGCGCCGCCGAAATTGACGTCGCACGGCGGGAGTATGTTCGCGACGACTGTCAAATTTAAAATTACCGCCAAATAATTATGGATAAAAATGGCAACACTAAACACCGATTGAAAAGTATTATTCGTCAGTGGCAAGCCTGACAGCTTCAACCACTCGACACAAGATGGCGTTATCGGGTAGACAGCTGTTATCAACACTAACTACGAGTTATTGACTCATCGACGCGCTAGATGGCATTACACGTTGGGGATATCATAATGTCTCGTAATCGTAGAAATAATTATTCTGCTTCCTACCAGGCGGCACCACCAGCGCGCGAGAGCTTTGTCGAATATTCCAGAAAGCCGAAGCCGTATAGAAGGAACGAAGAAATTTACTAGAAAATTCCAAGTTGCCAGAATTTTCCCTGAAAAATAGTATATAAACCGACCGCAACCGCGCCACTATATTCAGTTTTCTCTGAGCAATCGTACAGTAAATACGAAACAAGAAGAGTGAAATAAACAGTGATACAGTACAGTCAGTGAATCTTACAGTAAAATAGTGCCGCGTTTTTTTATCCGTCCAGCCACCCAGTCAGTCAGTTCGTACAGTCATTCCGTTCAGCCCGTGTCCAGTTCGTCAGTGTATCTAGTGTACCGTGTGCGTAATAGTATTTCGTGTTACCTTTTTTCGCGCCTCTATTAATGAACCTGACAGTCCTAGTGTTGCCAAGTCCTAATTATAATTTTTAATACTAATAGTGTTGCCAGTACGTACATACAACACCTACCGTCACGCGGAACGGACGTACTTACTTGCGACGCGAGTGTTAAAAATCAAAATTTAAGGATAAAATTGTTTTTAAAATATTAGCGACATGGGGACAAAGTGTGGTGGGTGTAACACCAAGATATTTGATATTCTCCTCATGGAGTGTTCTCAAAAATTATGTAAAAAGGTGTACCATCATAAATGTGTCTCTTTATCAACGGAGCAATTCCAGGAATTTACAAAGGAAGAAAAAGGCCAATGGGTATGTCCTGAGTGTCTACTTAATATTCCCAAGGGAGATAACTCTAACACTCCAGTTCGGGGAAACTTGGTATTAGATAAAACATTTACACCTTGTAATTACATAAACAAAGAACGCGGGACCCGTCAGAATCAACTGGAAATATCGTCGATCGACGGGGATAGTAGAATCTTAGAGGAAATACGAGAATTTAATAAGTAAATTATATTACGTCTAAATGAACAAAGCAAGCAATATGAAAAACTTGAGAATAGATTTATCAATACGGAGACAGAGCGCCGAGAGTTGAAATGTGTAATGAGGGTATGGCAACAAAAAGCTGAGAAATTTGATGAGCTAGAAAAGGAATATAATACTTTATTGGAAAATCTCGGGCCCAGAAATATGTTGGTTGACTCGGTTCATGAACTACAGCAACCTACTACAATTACTGCTGCGAAGGTAGTTAAACAAAATCAAGAGCAAAAAGTAAACAAAAGTAGTAATGAATCAGACGCTGTGGCCAGGAAGTCGGCGAGTGTGTCTTTTGCTAAGATAGTTGAACAAAATCAGGAGCAAAGAATGCATAAAAGTAACCACGAAACTGAAGGTGTGGCCAGAAAGTCGACGAATTTATCTCCTTTAGGAAAAAAAGAAGGGTTGCTAGCGACCACCCAAAAAAATTACACAGAGAGAGAAGAGAGCAGAGATGAATCAAGGAATAAGGAACCATGGACACTTGTGACTAGAAAACAAAGGAGATACCCTTACATGGAGGTGAAGAAAGGGGGAAGAACGAGCGTGGCTGAAATACAAGGGACAGAGCGGAAGAAATATTTACATGTTTGGAGACTGCAGAAGGAAACTACGTCAGAAAGCCTAGAAAAGCATGTCAAAAGCGTATGTGGAACAGATGTACAAGTAAAAATAGAAAGAATTAAACACAAAACAGAAAGAGATTACGCGTCTTTTATAATAGGTGTTCCTGAGAGTACCTACGATAAATTATGTCAACCGGAACATTGGGCCGTCAATATTGAATTTTGTGAGTGGATTTGGTTTCGCAAGCCAGACAACAAAGCAAAAATCTCCTGAAACATTTAGTCATCATAGCAAAATAATAGAAATATTCTATCAAAATGTAAGAGGACTCCGAACGAAGGTAGACGAATTTAGACTGGCAATTTCTTCTTCGAGCTCAGACTTATTTGCCATAACAGAGACAGGATGCAACCAATCAATACACGATGCGGAAATTATACCATCCGGATACACGATACTTAGATGTGATCGCATGGATGGTCGGAAGCAAGGTGGCGCGTGTTTCGTGGCCACACCGCGTATCGAACTGCGAGAAGTAGCCATGCCGAGGGACTTGAATATAGCTGATCGTGCGTTTGAAATTGTATGTGCTAAGGTGTACAAAAAGAACAGGTTTCTTTTTTTAGTGTGTGTTGTTTACATTCCTCCAAGCTGTAACGATAAGGAATACATGCTTCTGTTCAAATTAATTGAGCAACATTGTAGTACTTTTAGTGAGGTAATAGTACTAGGTGATTTTAATTTGCATTCTTGCTCAATATCTATAAAAAATTATTATGAATATTTTGTTAGTTACTGTGGATTTACTCAGAATAATAAAATAGGCAATTGTAATAATAGGCAATTAGATTTAGTGTTGTGTACAAGTACGTTCGATGGTGGACTGAGTGTGCGTGAGGCCGGGAGCGGTTTGGTTCCAGTGGACGCGTACCACCCGCCGCTCGAGATAAGCGTGCGGCTCAGGGGCCGGCTCGCCGCCGCCGCCGCCGCCGGGAACGATGCTGCTGCGCCCGTCGTCGCCGCTAATACGTACTCCAAGCGGTCGCGGTGGAATTTCACGAAAGCGGATTTCCTTTCGCTGTACGAATATATAGGTAAAATAGATTGGAGACCAATATACGCGTAAGGTGTTGAAGATAGTATTGACTTTTTTTATGAAAAAATGGATAGTGCTCTAAATAAATGGGTGCCTAAAAAGAAGACAGGGAACAACACATCTGAGTATGTTTACCCCGAATGGTATAGCGTGGATTTAATAAATACAATAAAATTAAAAGCGATTTTTCATAAAAATTATAAAATTAGTGGTTTGGACGGAGATTATAAATTATTCTCTCAATTTAGGGCCAAAGCTAAATATTTAGCAACAGTAGAGTATGAGCGATACAAACATAGGGTACAAAGCCATTTAGTGGAGGACCCGAAGGCATTTTGGAATTATATTCGATCAAAGAGAGGCAGCAGGAAGTCAAAAACGATTTTGAAGGCAGGTGAAGTGTTGAGTGAGGATCAGTGTGCTAAGGAATTTGCTAAGTATTTTTATTCAGTGTATAGGAGCAAACAAGCTACGTTAAATGTTAGCGAAGCGGTGATGCGAGCGGGCAGCTATAACGCGGCAGCTCAAGTGCACCTGGATCAGCTGACGCAGCGAGATGTGAGTGTGGCACTCAAGCAGCTCAAGCCGAAGAGATCCGCGGGGCCGGATGGCATACCGCCATTCATAATCAGGGACTGTAGGTTTGTGTTAGGGGAACCTCTACTTCATATTTACAACCAGTGTTTGGGAACGGTGGTTTTCCCAGAAAGATGGAGAACAACGAGAGTGGTACCGGTACCTAAAGGAGGTGGTAAGGGATCACAAGTAGAAGGGTATAGACCGGTTGCTGTGTTGTCAACAGCCGCTAAGGTACTAGAGTCAGCTATACATGCAAAAATATTGGATCAAGTTAAAACACAGCTCTCAGACGCACAGCACGGGTTCAGGCCAGGTAGAAGCACAACCAGCAATCTGCTCAGCTACATGATGGACGTAATACCAATTATAGATGAAGGGGGGCAAGTCGACGCAGCTTATTTTGATTTTAAAAAAGCTTTCGACTTAGTCGACAATGATGTTTTAATCCAAAAATTGGCAGCTGTAGGTTTCACTCCACATCTTCTGAATTTTTTCGCTAGCTATCTATGTGATAGGCAGCAATACGTGGACTACGCGGGACGGGAATCTGATCCATATTTTACGCGAACAGAGGTAAGCCAGGCCAGTAATCTCGGACCTCTACAATTTTTGCTAATGGTGAACGATTTACCAACAGTCGTCAAAAACTCTAAATGCCTATTATTCGCAGACGATCTGAAACTGTGTTGTGCCATAAAAAAGGAAGAAGACTGCAGAAAGATGCAAGCCGATATCGACAGAGTAGTGATGTGGAGTAAAAACAACTTGTTGGAGTTTAATACCTCAAAGTGTGTAACGATAACCTTTACAAGAAAACAGAATCCCATAGTGTTCAATTATAAGGTGGATGGTACTTCAATGCCCAGGGTAGAGCAAGTGAAGGATTTAGGCGTCCACTTTAACCGGGATCTTACCTTTTGAGATCATATTCAGATGTGCTGTAAAAAGGCGTTCAGGAAGTTAGGATTCGTTCTCAGGACAGTTCGTGGCTTTACAAACATCAAAGCTATAATAAATATTTACAATGCATTAGTGAGAAGTAACTTGGAATGTAACGCGGTTATTTGGTCACCTTATGAAACTAAGTACATTCAAATGTTAGAAAGGGTGCAAAATAAATATGTTCGATATTTGTATTTAAGATACTATGGAGTATATCCTTTTTACCCATTATGTTACCCAACCCTATTTATTTTAGGAATGGTAAGATATAATGAACTGCGGGTAAGGCGGGAAGTGGCTCTCGTAACATTAATGTTCAAAGTTCTGCGAGGGGCGGTTGACAATAGTGACGTATTGAGTCAAATAGGGCTGTGCGTGCCGGACGAATACGTGTGGCGGCGGCGGCGACCCGCGCTGCTGGCCGTGCCGCGCGCCCGAACCAACCTGCTCAGAGAAGCACCACTCACTCGAGCACTGCGCACTCTCAACCTTATCGATGCGAAAGTTGATCTATTTTTTTGTACTTTGAGTAAATTCACTAGGGCGGCATTATTTGTCATTTCTTATATTATTAAGTAAATATTCTGATAAACTGCACTATCGCATTAGGTTTATCCTGTAATGATAGATGTAAGTTATGTGAATTAAATAAATAAAAATAAAATAAATAAAATATCTATTCGTATTTCTATTTTTCTGTAAATGTACAGTCGTGTGAATAAATACAGTCCATTAATAGTTAGTGTTTTCATCATGTACACTGGGATGGTCAGGAAGCTCTGCGAGCGACCCCCGTCCCGTACAGCAATAATGATGAAAGTAACAGAAAAAGGCCAAAATAGTCGATTGCCTAGTCACAAATATTTTATGAAAGATATAACCAAACAAACAAGCCTTGAAACATACTCATTTAAACTATTTTAATGACCCCTGTTCGCGCCTACAAATCTGCATCCATTCTCAAATCTTTTTATCAGGCGCTTTTAGCACTGTATAACTTGTCGGGGTTCTCACGCCAGTTTGCATCCAACCTTCATTCAGCCCCAAAGCGCTCGTAATAATTCGTTCTAAAATAAACGTTTTCAAGAAGATTTTCAAGACTTTCTTCTTTCATTTCGTTTCTCAAGAAACGAAACATTGGCGACCGTGACAGGACAAGCTTATAATCCAGAAATAAGCTTCCTATTCAAGAAATACGGTTTGCTGCGTCATCGCGTTTTTATGAAGAGGTTTCGTCGTGCGTGAGCTACAGTCAGGGAGCCAGGAAGCCAGCTAAAGCCTTCATTCCTGTCAGCTACAGCCCGAGGACCAGTGGAAAGTCGAAATTCTACGCCGAGGATTGTTTGTGCCAGGCAAATATACATCGCGACCTTTCACCGACGTAGTAACCGCAAGAGAAGAAATCTATCGAAATAGATCAAAATATCAAAAAGGATTGTTGACGCGTTTGTGCATCGGTGCAGCAAAAGTATCGTCGCAAAACAGTGAGAATAACGTCGGTTTTTGTCCAAAATAAGCCGGCATCGTTCACCTGCGTCAAGAAAGCGAAAGTTAAGTGCCATCCTTTGTTATTTTCTACTCCTTACAACTACCAAATTACTGTACCACTACATTCCTAAATCCTAAAATACCTTCCTTAAGCCTAAAGAGCGTCTCACAAAGAATTAGCCTACTACTTGTGCATTTCTTTCTACAAATCGCATGAACTACCTACTTAAAATCTTTACATAAGTGAGTTTTTTTTCCCTAATTACAGCAATAATTCTAACCAAATTACCTTTCTAAAGAATAATATATACTTGCCACAACTACATAAGACATAAGCTACCTACCTAGAATTTTTACATAGGTAAGTGAATCTTTTTTCTCTAATTACAGCAATAATAATTCTGACTAAATTACCTTTCGAAAGAATAATACATACTACATTATAAACAATAAATAATAAACATATCTACTAGTTCCCTACAACTACAGTTCTTTTATTTTAACTAAGTTTACTTTTTCTCATATCAAAGAACTGTTTTTTCATTATAAAGTGATAACATTTTTACAACATAAAGTGATCTAATATTCTGTACTAACTATTACGTACACACCGAGTTTTTATTTCATTTGCATCAGTAAATATTTATCGTTTTTTACATCCCATGCAAATATTCACGCTTCATTGACAAACATTCCAGGGAAGTCCGTGCGCCGCATATTACTGCTTATCGTGCGCCGCATTCCTTGGTCAGCTGATCGAGCGGACTGCAACCGGTTTCCCGCGCAGAATGTAACTGCACGTCACTGCGAGGAGCGTGAGATTTTAAATTCATTTCTCAATTCTAACTGCTGATACTTGTTGATTGAACTATCTCGCTGTTTTTTTTTTGTAAACAGTTTATGAAAATAATTTCATTCAAAATGCCAGACAATACGACAGATTCGGAGGCCTTATACAAGGACTTAACAGTTCGGCGTAGTTCGGTCAAAGGTCAGGTTACCAAGTTTAAAAATTATTTAGACAAAATAGCAAACCAAGAAAAAATTCACCATCTTGAGATTGCTGAATTAACCATTAGGCTTGGTAAATTCGAGCAGCTTTCGTCAAAATTTGATGACTTGCAAAGTCAAATTGAGGTCGTTAATTCGGGTAATTTGACATTAGAGCTTGAGGAAAGGGACAAAATTGAATCGGATATGGTACTAGCCATAGCTAAGGCAAAATTTCTTTTGGATGATTACCATAAAGAGCAGAGGCAAAATGAAAATAATCATCAATGTCCCCATAGCCCTCAAGATTCTGGTATCAAACTGCCACAAATTCAAATAGCACCATTTGATGGCGCATATTTCCGATGGCTGGAATTTAGGGACACATTTCTGAATTTGATCGATAGCAACAAAAACATGTCGGAAATCCAAAAATTTCACTATCTGAACACTTACGTTCAAGGTGATGCCGCGAGAATTATTGCCAACCTTGAGGTATCGTCAAAAAACTACAAAGAAGCCTGGAAATTGCTCTGTGACCGCTACGACAACAAAAGATTACTTGTCAATCACCACCTTAAGTCATTGTTTAATCTTCAACAATTCACTAAGGAGTCAGAACGGTCACTACGTTTCCTGGTTGATCACGTGACAAAAAAATTAAGAGCATTATCTAGTTTGGGGGAGCCTACAGAGCATTGGGACACGCTTATTATTTTTAACCTATCTTCAAAATTAGATGCTCAAACCTTATCAAAATGGGAAGAATCTAAAAATAATAACGAACCAACATTAGAAAACTTCAAAAAGTTTTTAGTTGATCGCGCAGATGTATTGGAGGCGCTAAATAGAAGCAAGCACGAACAAAATATACCGCGACACAATCAAAGCCAATTCCGCAATAATCGAAACCCGCAAAATCAAAATAATAATAAAACCACAAACGAAAAAGAACGCAACACAAAGTCATTTACTTCCACAAATCAATCGAAGGCAAATTCATTTATTTGCATTATCTGTAGCGAAAATCACAAAATTTTTGATTGTCCTACCTTTAAAGCTAAAAGCATACAAGAAAGACAAGCCGAGGTGAACAAATACAAGCTTTGTGCTAACTGCTTGAGGCAGGGACATCCTACCAATGATTGTCGTTTCGGCCCATGCCGTGAGTGCAAGCAAAGGCACAACACATTACTGCATGATTCGATTCCTACTGCTTCAACCAGTGCTAACTTCACCGATCAGCATGCTACTGAAACACTGCTTTCGACAGCGATAATTGAAGTACGCAATCCTGTGACTGGTCAAGTAGAAAAGGCTCGTGCCTTACTTGACAGTGGCAGCCAGTCCACATTTATAACAAAAAATCTAAAAGAAAAGTTATCACTCTCTTCAAAACCGATAACTAGTATCAAAATCATCGGTATTGGTAATCAAAGCTCTAATCAGGTTAGTGAGGGTTGCATCGCAGAAGTAAAATCTATAAACAAACAATTTTCTGCTACACTAAATTTTTTGGTTTTGAATGATCTTACCGGTCAGCTTCCTAAGGCACCCATTGACATACGTCATTTAAAGTTACCTAAAAATATAGATCTTGCTGATCCAACGTTTCATCAACCAACGCAAGTTGATGTACTTATTGGTGCAAATCTTTTCTGGGACGTTCTAGGAAGCGAACAAATTTCCCTAGGCCCCAACAACCCAAAACTCAGAGATTCTAAATTCGGCTGGTTGCTCGCTGGTCCGATAAATTCTATAATGTCAAATGTTGTTCATTGCAACAAAGCTATAATAGCAAACTCTGGCATGATGCAGCCAGAAGAACGTGTCGACCAAATGATGTCAAAATTTTGGGATATTGAAGAAGTCCCATCGAAGCCTATTCTCAGCGAAAGAGAAAAGGCATGCGAAAGACACTTTTCAGAACATACCAAGCGTTTACATAATGGCAGATTTAATGTTAAACTACCCTTAGTTGCTTCACCGGATTGTCTTGGTGAATCCTATAACACAGCTAAAAGGCGTCTTGTTAATATGGAAAAACGATTTCAAAAAAATTCGAATTTAGCGGCACAATATGTGCAATTCATGAAAGAATACGAGGAGTTGGGACACATGTCTCTAGCACCAATTAGCAAACCCTATCCAGCGTATTTTCTATGCCATTTCGCCGTTTTTAAAAACGCCAGCGAGTCAACGAAAACTCGTATTGTCTTTGATGGCTCTGTTCCAACATCCTCTGGCCAGTCTGTTAATGATATTCTTGCGGCGGGTCCAAACATACAAGATTCTCTTTTCTCCATATTAATCAGGGCAAGGCAATATAAATACATACTTACTGCCGACATCGAAAAAATGTATCGGCAGGTAGAAGTTGACAAATCAGACAGAAACCTACAACTGATATTATGGAGGGATGATGAGTCTTTACCCATACGTACAATGCAGTTGAATACTCTCACTTATGGCACCACAAGTGCGAGCTATTTAAGCACTCGATGTCTGAAACAAGTAGGCGAAGAATGCGAAGACACTAAAATCAAAACAATCATACAAAACGATTTTTATGTTGATGACCTCATCACTGGGGCAGATACAGAACAAGAATTAAGTTACATTCAAAATTCAATTGCATCGGCTTTAAAATCAGCTTGTTTTAATCTACGAAAATTCAAGTATAATTCACTTAATCTACTTCAAAATTTAGATTCAAATGCAAAAGACAACCTAACGCTGAGCGAAGCAACAAGCACGCTTGGCCTTGGGTGGGACCCAAAAACTGACACACTAAATTTTCCTACAAAATTTCTTCCTACAAATGATAAAATCACTAAAAGGCATATTTTGTCTCATTCATTCAAAAATTTTGACCCTTTGGGGCTCCTAAGTCCTTTTGTAATACAAGCTAAAATGATGCTCCAAAGATTAAGGTCGCAAAAGATAGACTGGGATCAAAATGTACCTAAAGACGTAGAAAAGTGCTGGTTGGATTTTTCGCATAATTTACAACAACTTTCAAAGCTACAAATCCAGCGCAGAGTGCTATGCGACTTACCAAGGTCAATAGAAATCCACACCTTCAGTGATGCCTCTCAGCTCGCGTATGGCGCTTGTATTTATCTAAGATCCATAAATTCAAACAATGACGTCACTGTAGGGTTACTCTGTACCAAATCAAAAGTAGCACGCATTAATCCCATGACATCCCACGTCTAGAACTGTGCGCAGCATTGCTAGCAGCTAGATTATGCAAGGCTGTCACAGATGCCATTCGCTTCACACCTTCAAGAATAGTACACTGGTGTGACTCCAGCGTGGTCCTGGCTTGGCTGAAGGGCGATCCAACTAAACTAAAAACATTTGTTGCGAATAGGGTGGTCGAGGTAAATGAGCTTACAGACTCATCAAATTGGCGCTTTATCTCTACTTTGTCCAACCCAGCCGACTTTGTCACACGTGGTGTCAACGCAAGCCAGTTGATAGATTTAGATTTGTGGTGGTCTGGTCCAAGTTTTTTATCAAAACATGTAAAGGATTGGCCTGTGCTGAATAATCCTGAAATAAAGAACTTACCTGAAATAAAAAACTTAACTAAAACTACAAATAAAAGCAAAAACTTACCTGATAAGAACTCCGTCACTCCACCTGAAAACAAAAACCCTGAAAAGGTAAAACAAAATGAAGCAAACTGTAATACATGCTTCAATTCATCAAATGAAATAGTGAATTTCGAAAACTATTCAAAGCTAAATAAAATAATAAACATATTTGCATATGTCAAAAGATTTATTTTTAATTCACGAAACTCTAAGAGCAAGCGCATTGGACGCTTATGCATCGATGAACTTGATGACTCGTTTCATTACCTGTGTCTAGTAGCTGAGCGTCAATGCTTCCCGGACGAGTACAAAAAATTGACAAATAACTTACCTTTGAAACCTAAATCAAAGCTTTTATCGCTTTCACCTTTTTTGGATGAAAATAAATTAATTAGAGTAGGGGGGCGCATCAATTCTTCCGAATACACCTATGAGAAAAGGCATCCAATTTTGCTTGATTCGTCACACCATTTAACAAAGCTTTTATTCGAACGAGAGCACGTTCAACACATGCATGCTGGACTGCAACTCCTGCTTGCTGTAATACGAGAATCAGTATGGCCTATTAACAGCAGACGTTTAGCTATACGTACAGTCTACAACTGCGTTCTCTGTAGGCGCATGCGGGGTAAGACTTTCACGCCGAAGATGGGAGATCTTCCCTCACAGCGTATTACACCAGATTTTCCGATTAAGTCAGTGGGTACAGATTTTGCTGGCCCATTTCAAATTTTAAATCGTAAAGGTCGTGGAGCAAAATTATTGAAGGCATACTTATGCATTTTTGTCTGTTTGCGTTACAAATGTATACATCTAGAAGCCGTGTCTGATCTCACAAAAGATGCGTTTATTATGACGATACGTAGATTTGTCGCGCGCCGCGGAAAGCCATCAGAAATATTCTGCGACAATGGTCGAAATTTCGTCGGCGCTGCTAATGACATTGGATCATTTCTAAAACAGAATAACGACTCAATCGTTGAATTTGCAAATCATGAGAAAATACGGTTTATATTTTCGCCTGCTTACGCTCCTCAATTTGGCGGAATTTTCGAAGCCGGGGTGAAATACTCCAAATTCCATATAAAAAGAGTCATGGGAATGTCTCATCTTACCTTCGAAGAGATATCCACATTATTCGCACAAGTTGAGGCAGTCTTAAATAGTCGCCCTTTGTGTCCACTATCCTCTTCTCCAGACGACTACCTACCCTTATCCCCAGGGCACTTCATCATTGGCAGGCCGCTAACCGCCTTGCCTTCACCCGACCTTAAAAACTACAAAGAAACTAGTCTGCAGCGATACGCTCGTTTGGAACAAATTCACCAACACTTTTGGACAAAATGGCAGCGCGAGTACATTCATGAGCTACAACAACGCATGAAATGGAAAACCAATATGCACAACCTGAACATTGATGATCTCGTGCTCATTCAAGAAGACAATGTGCCACCATTATGCTGGCGTCTGGGACGAGTAGAACGTCTTTTCCCGGGTCCTGATGGTATATCAAGAGTGGCAGACCTAAGAACTAGAAGAGACACCGTTCGTCGTCCATTAACTCGTTTGTGTCCTCTTCCAACGGCAGAAGAACTTCAAGCTTGAAAGTTAACCTTTCAACGGCAGGGAGGATGTTCGCGCCTACAAATCTGCATCCATTCTCAAATCTTTTCTTCTCGAATCTTTTTATCAGGCGCTTTTAGCACTGTATAACTTGTCGGGGTTCTCACGCCAGTTTGCATCCAATCTTCATTCAGCCCCAAAGCGCTCGTAATAATTCGTTCTAAAATAAACGTTTTCAAGAAGATTTTCAAGACTTTCTTCTTTCATTTCGTTTCTCAAGAAACGAAACAACCCCAAAAAGCCGAGAGAGCTGAAAACGATTGTGTTCGGCGGTATTGTCACAGGCCACCTGTTCCAAAATGCGCTAACAGACTGCTTTAGGCCGGCCGGCCGCAAACATCCGGAAATTCTGAAATCAGAACGCACTGCTTTTCATACAAAATGTTCTACCTGGCGCACACTTTCAGAACGGAAAAAGCCCTGACATTTTGTTCAAAATTTTTCTGGGCGTTCGGGTCTTCAGAACGGAAAAAGAAGTTCAGAACGCAGCGCTCGCGAACAAAATGTACCGACCGCCGCACACATCCGGAAAGAGCATCGAACGTTTTAGAATGGGGACTGGCGTACTAGTGGTTACCCTAAAGAGCCTCAATATGGAAAAAAGAAAAATTTGCGGCCGCTGATGACGCTTGTGCCAATCGAAAGAATTCCAAAATACAAATTAAAAATGTCATGTGATAAATCGTCCTACCTGATATACTTTCAGAGATATCAAGGTTTAAAGAAAATATTTTAAATTTTTTAACTGATAAAACTGGATAACTTTGTAGCCACTGACAGAGAAAAATGTGTACAACTTGTTGTAAAGAGAAGAAAAATGCCCTATTGTGGGATAATTACACTGCTACGTGGAATTCTTCACTCGCCTTTGCAAAAATTAAGGCTATGGCCAATCTGACCGATTTGACAACAGTGTTTGGTTTTTGGTAATAATTTTTACACAAATTTGGATTATCTTGTTTTCTACGTATGTTATTAAGTTTCGAATAGTTTTATGGTTAAAGGCAATTTAAATGTCAATTATACACAAAGTATTAAAAAATAAATTTAAAAAAGAAACTTCATATATCTTCGAAAGTATATCACTTAGGACTATTTTTCATGATCATTTTTGTTTGTATGTTAGTACTCTTTTAATTGGCACGAGTTTTATCAGAAATAATATTAATAAAAAAAAATCATACCCTAGGACAATTTGTCATATGACATTTTTAGTTTGTATTTCAGTATTCTTTCGATTGGCACCTGTTTGATCAGAAGCCGCTAATTTACGGAGTCTGTATTCCCTACACGGACAAAGCAAAGAACCTAGGGATCATTATAGACCGTGACCTGTCATGGTCAGCGCAAGTTAGTGAGGTGAGTAGGCGCATGCACTACTCTTTTCACTCCCTTAAGCGACTCCAGTACTTCCTTCCCTTTCAGACTAAAATCTTGCTTGCACAGGCTCTACTCCTTCCTATTCTTGACTACGCTGATGTATGCTACTTGGATGTGACTGAAGAATTGCTGAACAAACTTGAGCGCCTACAAAATCTGGCTATTCGTTTCATCTTTGGTCTTCGCAAATATGATCATATCTCCGAATTTCGCGCTCAATTAAAATGGCTACCTATCCGACTTCGTCGTAATGTGCACATCCTTTCTACCTTATATAAGATCCTGAATGACCCTGCCACCCCTGACTACCTTCGCTCCCGCTTCCAACTTTTACCTCCTGATCCCCGCTCTAGGCGCGACTGCATCACTGCAATGTTGGAGTGTCCTAGAGCGAACACCAAATTCTTTTTCAACTCCTTCTCTTCCCAAGCTGTGCGACTATGGAACAAACTTCCCAAGGCTATACAAAGCAGTCCTTCAATAACATCGTTTAAGATGCGAGTAAAAGAGCACTACTTATCGCAACCATTATAATATTATTTTTTAGTTTATGTAAGTATTTAAGTATGTATGTATTTTAAAATTATGTTTATCCTTCTTTATATATGCCTTATTATTTATATTGTAATTTTAAGTATATTAGTGTGTAGTATAAGTAAGTATATTTTTTTTTTCTCCATATTTTATGCTAGTTTGCTATTTATTAAAAACATATGTATTTTTTTTTGTTTAATTCTCATTTCACACTTCTAAATGCACATTCCTGTGCCCCTTTTTATGTCATTCTTTCACACCAGCTAGGTTGGCTGGAAGAGATCTCTTATAGAGATAAGCTCACCTTTGTAAACAAATTTTATGTTAACTACAATTTTATGTAATTTGTGCACAATAAAGAATATATATATGTCGAAGACACGAACTGGGGTGGAAGAGGGATGGCACTATGTGGGCAAGGGATAGACATGAGGAATAGCAGAGAACACGATATTGGCCGAACTATTTGTAGCAGACATCGATAACATCTTTGACAATCGCCTAATTCAATCGAGTGTAACTTACTTGCATAACGATCATTCATCCTGACTTGCCATTGACCTCTCATACGGTATGCTCCTCAATCACGTCGTCGGTAAACACAGCGGTGTGCAGGACTGCTTGTGCCACCTGTTGTTTTAATGTAAAATTAACTAAGTGGCACAATCTTGTCAACCCCAAACGTTGGAGGCTTATTCTAAGATTCTATTCACATGTTCAACTACAGCAAACTCACAGTGCACCGTGTTTTACTATCACAAAAGGTATTCGCGTATCATAACCTAAAATCTCACAGTCTAGGGCAGAAACGATCATAAACACTTAGCTGTCGTTAAAGGGTCGCTCCTGTCATCGCAGAATTGCCACGGCTTATCCGCCAGCGGCTGCAGGCTTCATCTCGCGGCCAACTATGACTTTAGAACTTGACGTGGTAAAATCTCGAACAAGAATGAGCTGTTGAAAATGGCGGCCTCGTCTTCACTTTGCTACGTGTTGGCTAAACTGACACAAACCACGCCCCTTTACGCGCCATTCGTTGTAGTAGTACCAACCTCACGATCTAAATAAAGCTGTCATTGCCAACATCATCGTCCAACATCGACAATCCACACTGGTACGGAAATTCAGTACTAATTTGACGTTTGGCGTAGCTTCGCTGTGCTTGGGCCACTGCATGGGTGCTGCTGGCACGAACGTTTGTCTTTGAAAATACCGCGGGAAATTCGAAATGAGTGTCGCTCTACGACACGGCCGTCCTGACGGGTCGCACGTCCTCGTGCGAGTCCAAATAACTGCAAGAATCTATCTTCTAAACTGCTCGGCTAAACCTGACCAAAACGAATCAAAACTAACAGCAAAATATTTCATCAAATTCACTCATCCGCTCCTGATCAAGAATGTTTAAACTTCAACGTACTTCCAATCTTTATGACTGTAAAATCTAAAAGAGCTATCAAAACTAATTTTAACTAGTAGGTACTAAAATCACGTAAAATTATCGCATCTTTCTAATACCAAATAAAAAAGTCACTAACTCTCTGATAAGTCAGTATCACGTCATTATGTAAACGTCAAAGTTAATTTAGACCATCGATCAATAATTTCACAATTAGGTGAAAACCATTTTCAGACTAAAGCAATTGATATCAAGTTCTGCAATCAAAATAATTCACCATAAACTCGTTAAATCATCGCCTCTATCCGGCAAGTACATCGCCTCCTTCCGGCTAGTACACAAATAAAACGAACGCCTCTATCCGGCGGGTACGTCGCTTCCATCAGGCTAGTACCTTAAATGGCGGGTACATCGCTTCCATCAGGCTAGTACCTTTAAAATAATTTGCTCACAGAACTTCAAAATAAATCAGTTTACAACTGTATTAAACAAAACATAAAATTTAATCATTGATCGACTGTCGATGTCCGGACTTCATTATCAGTAGTCATATCAACATACTAGTTATCTATCTCAGTATGGTACCAAATCTTCTTTCCAGGTATTGGTAAAAAGTAGGTCACGTCACTGTCTGCTCGCACCAGAGCCACTCTGTCTATAAACTCACTGTTGCTATGCAATTCGGGTTTATCACATCTTGGCCAAAATTTTTATCTAAACTTTCACATTTACTTTCAAAACAATCACAACTTAAGGTTATTTAAACGTAACATGAATTTCAGTAGCAAATATTATCAATTTAGAAACAGCAGCTGTAATGTTGAACAAAACCATACTCATTCAAACAACAATAACTAGGTAAAATTTTACAATGCTCAACTCTGACCTCTATCCGGTCATCACAACAATCGACCTCTATCCGGTCTTTCACACGTGACCTCCATCCGGTCACGAACACAACTGGCAACCTCTATCCGGTCACCTTAACCGACCTCTATCCGGTCTTCCACACGTGACCTCCATCCGGTCACGAACACAACTCAACCACTTATCCGATTACGAAAACGAGTAACCTCCATCCGGTTACTTTTGAGCTTTGTAAAACACAAAAACAATTTCAAGTTCTCTTGATCTCAAATCGAATTAAAATTATCACAATGGGTTTGTTCAACATGTCACAGGATAACGCTATAAAATTTCACTGGGCTATTGAATCAGTCGATTACAATCATCCTACTAGGTATGTCACAACGGTATTCCAAAACAATCGCGAATATTTACTTACGTCCTCACTTCATGAGACCACAAAATACTACAAGCACTTGAAAGTTACTGTTTCTCTTTTAAAAACAATCATTATAATTTAGTAATCACTTGACCAGAATCACTGAAGCACTTGTGTACGCTTTTATCACGTTATTGTAAAACATTTTGAACTTCATCTCGAAATTAAATAGAATGTACATTTACATCTTTTTTCAATAATCTTAAAACACTATGAATGTTTCAATGTATCGTTCACTGGCAGTCCTTAATAAATAAAATAAATCACTTTAGTTAGGTTATGTTATGAACGCATTCTTTACTGAAAGTTTTCTACACTGCCTAACAACTAAAATCATTATTCCAATACCTAAAAATATTGTAAATGTCATGGCACGATCAAGATTTACGAGTCACTTCCTATGGTTTGTACTTACGTGGGCGCAATGTCAAATATCGTGTTAAGTAAACAAGAAATCACATCAAAAACACTATGAAAATCGTAGCACTATTACAAAAGCAACATTTACAATGCTTTTTTCGTTTCAGCCTGGTTTCAGCACTACATTTTACTTATCGTAACAGTTAACGGCAATATCATAACTATTTTAGGCAACTAAACGTCACGTCTCATGTAGTCTACCCACTGTCTACCTACATGATTGTCGGTCGTCGCACAATACACGAACGAGACTCCGAACTGTCCCGAGTCAACTATAAACAAACTAATTATTTTCCTACCGTCAACTTTGAACCTTTTTTTTCAGACTATACTGTGCATGACTGTAGGTTACCTACCTACACCATCCAAAAAAAATATCATAAACGCTTTACCACTATGCTAAAAAACCTGTTACACTTCACTACTATTCCAACAAAACCGTAAAGGTCACACTACACTACTCGTATCATCAGAATTCGTGGGTGCTGGATTACATCCCACTTCTGATGTCGAAGACACCTACTGGGGCGGAAGAGGGATGGCACTATGTGGGCAAGGGATAGACATGAGGAATAGCAGAGAACACGATATTGGCCGAACTATTTGTAGCAGACATCGATAACATCTTTGACAATCGCCTAATTCAATCGAGTGTAACTTACTTGCATAACGATCATTCATCCTGACTTGCCATTGACCTCTCATACGGTATGCTCCTCAATCACGTCGTCGGTAAACACAGCGGTGTGCAGGACTGCTTGTGCCACCTGTTGTTTTAATGTAAAATTAACTAAGTGGCACAATCTTGTCAACCCCAAACGTTGGAGGCTTATTCTAAGATTCTATTCACATGTTCAACTACAGCAAACTCACAGTGCACCGTGTTTTACTATCACAAAAGGTATTCGCGTATCATAACCTAAAATCTCACAGTCTAGGGCAGAAACGATCATAAACACTTAGCTGTCGTTAAAGGGTCGCTCCTGTCATCGCAGAATTGCCACGGCTTATCCGCCAGCGGCTGCAGGCTTCATCTCGCGGCCAACTATGACTTTAGAACTTGACGTGGTAAAATCTCGAACAAGAATGAGCTGTTGAAAATGGCGGCCTCGTCTTCACTTTGCTACGTGTTGGCTAAACTGACACAAACCACGCCCCTTTACGCGCCATTCGTTGTAGTAGTACCAACCTCACGATCTAAATAAAGCTGTCATTGCCAACATCATCGTCCAACATCGACAATCCACACTGGTACGGAAATTCAGTACTAATTTGACGTTTGGCGTAGCTTCGCTGTGCTTGGGCCACTGCATGGGTGCTGCTGGCACGAACGTTTGTCTTTGAAAATACCGCGGGAAATTCGAAATGAGTGTCGCTCTACGACATATATATATTTATCTTTTTCCATAGTGGGGCTCCTTAGGGTGACCACAAGTACGCCAGTTAGGTTGGATGCTCTTTCATTCAGAATCTCGCTAGTACCAAGCCGAGTGGAAGTTCGACCCGCTTTTTCTCAACTACGAAATAAAAAATGCTCGAGATAGAATTAGCTCTCTGCCAATCTCTAAGGAGTCTCGGGCAGTGGCGGATTAAATATCGAGGGCGCTCTAGGCAAGCACCTCTTTGGCGCCCCTATAGCGACTATTTATAAAAAAAATAGTACTGTACTAGCTAGTAGTACTACTACTAGTAAACGGGTGTAGTAAACACGGATGACGGAATTTCGCGTTTCTTACTACCGGTGTGGTAGAGATTTGAGGTTTGCCCCACGTAATCTGTCAAAAACTTTCTGTAGTTTGAGAGAATGGCCGACACCTAAGGACAAAGCACAAGTCAGAGCCTTCCTTGGATTATGCTCGTATTATCGGCGTTTTGTGAAAGGCTTCGCCGATATTGCTAAACCATTGCATCGACTAACGGAAGAGAAAAGGACGTTTGCTTGGGACGCAGAGTGTGAAGAGGCTTTTAAGACACTTAAAGAGCGACTAAGTAATACACCAATACTCGATTATCCTGATATGGAAGGGGAATTTGTGGTGGATGCAGACGCTAGTAATATCGGTATTGGAGGTGTCCTGTCGCAACGCAAAGGAGAAGCAGAGACTGTAATTGCGTACTTCAGAAAATCTTTATCAAGGCCTGAGAGAAACTACTGTGTCACAAGAAGAGAATTATTAGCGGTGGTGAAGACCCTCCAGCATTTTAATAAGTATCTTCTGGGTCGAAAATCTTTGGTCAGGACGGATCATGCCGCATTAAAGTGGTTGCTACAGTTCAAGAATCCGGAAGGTCAAGTTGCAAGATGGTTGGAACAGTTGCAAGAATTTAACTTCGAGGTTGAGCATCGTAGCGGAAGAGTTCATGGTAATGCGGACGCGCTGTCTAGAAGACCTTGCCCAGAAGAATGTAAACACTGTTGCAGGAAGGAGGTTCAAGAAGCAGACTCCTTAAAAATTAGAATCCAGAGATTGAACCAATTTTGGAATGGTTAAAAAGTGGTAATTCCAAACCAAGGTGGAATGAAGTAGCGAAGTATGGAGCCACCACAAAGGGTCTTTGGGCACAGTGGAAGAGTCTTATTTTACATGAAGGATTGCTTTTCAGAAAATGGGAAGCATTGAAATCAGAAATCAGAAATCAGAAATTTTTATTAACACTAAGACATCACAACACAATTCTATAAAAAATACAATAAATATGTAGCATTATCAAATAAATATTATCGTAAGGGTAGAATACAAAAGTAGAAAAAAATAAAATAAAATTAAAATCAGTGCTGTGACATCGGCAGTGATAAAAGGGCCTCACTCAGCAAAATCCGCAGCACGCATGCTGCGACGCTGGTTTTCAGTGGACCCTGCGCTGAGTGAGGCACGGACGCTAGTGTGCATAAAATAAACATACATCATACAGGTACATACATACAAACTTAAAATGTGTCTAAGAAGCAGATGATAAATACAAAATAAGTGTAATTGTGTTGAGGGAAGAAAAAAATTATGTGAAGTGATGATGGTATGCTATCGCATCGGGGCTCGCGCGCCCGCAGTCGGCATGCACATTCAGGTTTATTCGCTACTCGTCTTTTGTCGCTCCGGTGACAAGAAAATCGTCTACACGATGTTATAACAAATTTACTACAATGCTACTACTCGTATAATGCGTGTGGGTAAACACCTACAGATAATAATAGAATACACTTCATTCGATTTGTTAATTATTATTAAATGAATTTAAAAAAAAAATAATTGCTATAAGTAAACTAAAAATAAAAATGAAATAAATCGTCCAAATCTTGTGATAAAATTAAATATAAGCAATTCTAAAACTATATAAATACTAACTACTAAACTATTTTGTAGGAAAGAATGTCTAGGTACATACTTACCTACGTATCCTAAATGAAAAGATATCCCCACGCAACCACCGCCTCTGCCTCGCGTCTGAATCCGTTAAGGTGAGTCGGTTACTTCCGACTATAATCGATTTTATCAACTTTTTTGTAAATGCAATTTGTAATTTTTATATTTTTCTTTAAATGAAATTAACGATTTCAGACTGCGAATAGGGGGCGGTAAATCGTTCCAACACTTGGTTGCGGCAAACCTGAAACTACCGCGGAATGTTGAAGTGCGGTGTGGCGGGATCGCAAGCCGAGAAGCGGAGGTGCGCGTTAAGCGGGCCTGCACGTCGCGGGACCATACCAGCTTCTTATGAAGATACAGAGGGAGTTGATACTTCACAAGACCAAATAATAGGCAGGCCAGATGGATATTGCGACGATTAGCCATTTTAAGGATATTAGAGTTATTAATGTACGGAGTGCAGTGTGTGCGTGGTGGTATATTAAAGCAGTAGCGTGCGCAAGCGTTCTGAACACGCTGGATTAATTTGGCAGTACGCGCAAGTAGGCGTGGCCCGTACACTACGTCCATGTAGTTGAATTTAGACAGAATCAGGGAATCACACAGTCTAATTCGAACATCTACACGTAAAGAGTTTCTAATTTGGTAGAGCACCTTTAGTCGGTAAAAGCAATTTTTTACTGTGTTAATAACATGATTTTCAAATCTAAGCTCTTCGTCCATTAACAACCCCAAATTTTTTGCTTCAAGTACGCGCTCTACAGCTTCACCTTTTATAGATATGTGAATGCGTTGTGCTGTAAATTTTAGGACTTGACGTTTGGTTCCAAGAAGCATATACTTAGATTTGCCACCATTTAATACTAAGGCATTCTTCTCTGCCCAGGTCGCAATGTGATCTAAATCCTCATTTAGTTTTTGAACTGCTACAGAACTTTCGCTAGGCTTACAAGATATGTAAATTTGGATATCGTCAGCATAGATATGATAATTACAGTTGAAAATGTGGTCAACTACATCCGCACAATATATTATGAAAAAAAGAGGACCCAAAATAGACCCCTGAGGGACACCCCTTGTAACTTTTTTATCTAGTGATTGAATTGAATTACCTCCATCGTCACAGATCTCAACGCATTGCATGCGGTTTTTAAAATAGCTGTCAACCCATTTGATTGCGGGGATACTAAAACCATAGTAATGTAGCTTAGCTAGCAATAGCGGAACATTAATACAATCGAACGCTCTCGTGAAATCTAGGAGTGCAAGTATAGTGCCTTCGCCTGCATCAATCCCTGTAAGGATATCATCAGTTACATGAAGCATGGCTGTTGTAGTGCTGTGAAATTTACGAAAGCCAGATTGTTTATGTGGAAGTATTTCATTGCGATCTATAAACGTCTTCAACTGATTGGCCACTACCCTTTCTAAAATTTTTGATGCGAATGGAAGGATGCTTATCGGGCGGAGGTCCTTCAATGTGCTAGGCATTGACAACTTGGGTATAGGTCTTACAACCGCCTTTTGCCAATCAGTAGGGAACGTGCACGTTTGTATAGACTTATTTACTATCGCCGTTATTACCGGCAAGGTGTGTGGCAAAGTAAGCTTCAACATGTCTAAGGATATACCGTCGCTGCCAGTCGCGTTAGACTTAAATGAATGTAAAATTTTCAAAACGTCTTCTTCGAGGACTTTTTTTATTTCAAATGTGTCCGTCACTTTAGTCTGGAACTCAAAAAAGGTTAAATAAGAAATGGGGACATTTTCATGTCCCGGTAAGTTCGTGAAGTGATCGTTTATTTTATTTGGATCTTTAAAAATACCATTATTGGGTAGTTCAGGTTTATTATTAATTCTGACTGTTTTCTTTATGTGCCCCCACATAGTTTTAGGGTCGTGATGGCTGTGATTTACGTAATGATCGAAATAAGCCTTCTTTTCCCTTACTAAGGCATCCTCCACTACATATTTAAGATCCTTATAAAAAGATTTATGGACATCCGAATCACTAACGCGAGCTCTTTGATGTGACTCATCCCTTAGTTTCATCATTTTCATTATATTATATGTGATCCACGGATACTGCTCATATTTGATGTTAATCAACTTAAGAGGTGCATGAATGTCAAAGAGATATAGAACTAAAAAGTTAAAATTGCGGACCATTTCATTGACGTCAGTTAGGGACAATAGGCTCTTAAAATCCATTAGAATTAAGTCCTCCTGAAATTTCTCTAGATCGATGCTCTTTAAGAGCCGACGTTTAATTTTACACGGCACAGGCTTTATTTTCGGAACGTTTAAGTGACATACAATAAAAGCATGACTTCCAAGCTCCTTGATGTGGTTTACAGTCAAAGTAGTTCCTTTTATATCGGTACATACTAGATCTATAAGGGTTTCACTGTGAGTTGTAAAATGTGTAGGTTCCTTTACTATTTGTGACAAATTAAAACTATTCAAAAAGTTTAAAATATATTTAGAATTATAGTCGGAAGTACCTTGAAGCAAGTTGATATTAAAGTCACCCAACAAAACGATATTATCGCACCATGCAAACGCCTCAAGAGACAGCGCTAATGCGTCAAAGAAAGTGTCCACATTCAACCATGGGGGCCTATATCCTGTTCCAATAACAACCTTTTTACCTCCAATTACAATTTTTAGCCACATTTGCTCCACTGATATGCACGGTGGATGAGTAAGAACGCGCGCAGTGATGCCGCGGCGTATGTAAAATCCAACGCCACCGCCCCGCGCACGCACATCTGGTGAACGCGGAATATGCCGCAGCCGGTAGCCGGGCACGGTAGGTGCGCGCCCCTCCTCTCCCCGTCTTACCCAAGTTTCATTTATTGTGGCGATATCAACATTGTGGCGCTGCATGGCCACTAAAAATTCATCGTGTCTTGTGCCCAATGAACCGGCATTAAAAAGACTAACTATAAGTTTGCGTTTACTGTTGAATGATAGATAAATTTAATGCATGAGTGATAATAATAGGAATGTTTATGAACGTTATAACGCGTAATCGAATACGCTGTGCAGGCGGAGCAGATATGTAAGATAGGTGCGAATGAGTGTCTAATGAAGTGCGAGTATTGTGTTTGTGTACTTGATATGTAAGATAAAATGAGGTCGGAATCATGTCAATAAAAATATAAATATACAGTAAGTAATGAAACGTTAATAAGTTTAAACATTTGATGTCACAGCACAATAGTATAAGGACAAAAACTCTAATAGTACAGCATAAAGACATTAAATAACAATGATAACACAAATAAACGCATATTAGAAAACAATGCCAAACTTTTTTAAGGTTATTATCAAGTTGAACGAACGTGTTCGGGTCCAAAAACCCGTGACAAATCGTCCAAAGATCTTAATCGGTTCAGTGGTGCGCCTTGATGGTGCCTTGCGTAAATCTTGCCCTCCCTGGTCCAGACAAACATTGAATGGAAAGGAATATCATTTGCAGTTAGTCGTTCCTCGCGCTAAAATCAAAGAAGTTCTGCGAGCCTATCACGACGGTACTTCTGGAGGCCATTTAGGTGTTAAGAAAACTTTGATAAAAGTTAAAGAAAGATTTTACTGGTTGCACTGCATAGATGATGTTGAAGATTGGTGTCGAAAATGTGTAACTTGTGCCGCTGTTAAAGGACCTCAGACGAGAAATAGAGCGGCTATGAAGACTTACAATGTTGGAGTACCATGGGAGCGAATTGCTTTGGATATTGCGGGACCATTTCCTATAAGTCGGTCAGGTAACCGATACATTTTAGTGGTGATGGATTACTTTACAAAATGGCCCGAAGTATTTGCTTTACCGAACCAAGAAGCTGCCACAGTTGCCACGAAATTGGTAAATGAAGTCATATGCCGTTTTGGGGTTTCTTTGGAAATGCACAGTAATCCAGGGAGGAATTTTGAGTCACAATTATTCCAAGAAGCCTGTAAAATTTTGGAAATGCATAAGACACGAACAACTCCATATCACCCACAATCAGACGGAATGGTTGAGCGGTTTAATCAGACCTTGGAGCGGCATCTCGCAAAAGTGGTAGACAAACATCAAGAAAACTGGGACGAGTACATACCCCTTTTCTTAATGGCTTATCGAATGGCTGTCCATGAGAGTACGACTGTGACCCCTGCAATGGCCAAATTTGGAAGGGTGTTGAGATTACCGGCGGACCTGTTGTCTGGCTGTCCACCAGATGTTCCTAAGGATGTCAGCGAATTAGTTTGTGACTTACGCGGAAAAATGTCAGACATTTACGAGCAGATACGTGAAGCAGGTTTACAAGCCAGTGAGAAATCAAAGACACGATATGACCGAAGAGCTAATTGTGCTGGTTTTGAAGAGGGAACTTTAGTCTGGCTGCATAATCCTATCCGAAGAAAGGGGAAATCACTTAAGTTACAAGCAAGTTGGGAAGGACCCTGTTAGGTGATTACCAGAATCCACGACGTTACTTACGAGTATCAGATACGAAGGACATCTAGAAGCCCGTTAAAGGTTGTGCATGTTGATCGTCTAGCGCGATATTTTGGGAGTAACGATGCTCGGGTCGA